>JABXWE010048412.1:0-26549 GCA_014611495.1 Limonius californicus
GTGGCCATTGTTAATTTGACAGTGGCTATTGCTAACTGTTCAGTAACTATTGCTAATTTTCCACGGCTATTGCTAATTTTCTAGCGGCTATTGCTAATTTCCCGGTGGCTATTCCTAATTTTTCAAAGGCAATTGTTAATTTTCCAATGTCTGTTACTAATTTTCTACAAAACAGCGATATTTAAATTGAGGAATAATTGCATTAAAACAGTGATGACCAGTCAAGTAGGTCGGTTCTTATTTGGCACAGTTATACAAGAAACTTGAAATATAATTAAAGTTGATACCGGCAGAATACTTAAATCAACTGTCAGAACGGATAACTAAATTTTGGGTTCTACTTAAGCCTCAGACCTATAACCTTTGCATTATGTTGCAAAAAACTGAAGAGGTGGCATTTCAGCAGCCTCCAATTTAAAATCATGATTACCTAAACATGTCCTTTAACTGTCCAAATAAAATTGGTTAACACCAGGAAGACAGCTATTCGCAAAAAACTGCTAAATTTTCCGTAAGGTTTAAGAATTCCCAGTTCTTTTATGGTTGATAATGTTATTAATTCGTATGGTAAGTTAATTTAATCTATAATAATATTATAAATTGAAGGTAAAGTGAAATATTTTCTTAACAAATGGATTTGTTCGGGTTTAGTTAAAATAAAACTTTACCTTATTTTTGAAGTACTATATCGATGCTTCCTGCGAGAACTGCTTCTGCATATAACATTAGCCATTTCCAGGCAAATTAAAATTGTTCTATTTAAAAGGAAAACTTAGTCGAAATCCGAACCACACAGTACAATTATTTTCCAAAACTGAACACTTTTATTACGATCGGCGCATTGAAAATGCATCTTAGATATCAAACCAATGTGCCAATTATTTTGATAAGGTGCGCGCACATGTTGGCAGTCTCTTCTACCGGTGCTTTGCGAAGCAACCGACAGTTAATACGGTACTGGCATGGTTAAGTAAGTCCGCATTTAGAACTCGTAACATAAGAAAGTAGCAGTTATTAGCAACAAAGAAGAGCTGGTGGGGCTCCGGCAAACATTTTGTTGTCGCCGTTTCGAAAACTGGTAAACACTTTTACCAGTTTCGGCGAACACAATTAGAGAATTGTTTGCTAAATGCTATTTCCGTTCACTCTTGCGTATGTAAATGCCACTCTTATATGTGTTACAGAAGTAGTGTTACACATTGACTGAAGATGTTAGCACTGTTATAATGTTTACACAAAAATATTGCTAATTTAGTTCTTTCTCTTTTACTTAACCTACAATTAGCGTGATTTGTACTCCATAGAGGAAATTGCCAACACATTTAATAAAGTGAATTATTATAACCAAACGGTTAAATTAATATAAGTAATTTCAATGTGAAACATATAGGATTTGTGCAAATTAGTATTGAATTTCCGTATAGTCAGTTATGAAGGGTGCTATACAGGGTTTCCCAGCGAACTGAAGTATAGGCGAAATGTATGGAAAATTATATATTGCCGATTTCAAATTACCGAACTGGATAAAATAAGGCGAATTATAACTAAAAGGGTGAAATTTAATTAATTTAAATATGAAGCATTCATCTGTGTTTCGTAAATTTGTATTCAACTTCCCAGATTTTATATTCAGTTGTGGATGGTTGCGCTATACAGGGTTTCCCCCGCGTACTGAATTTTAGACGAAATGTGTGCAAAATCATATTTTGCCCGATTTCATATCAGTAAAATGGATAAAATGGATAAAATAACGTGACCTACTATAACTAAAAAATTGAGATTTAATTAGTTTAAATGTGAAATATTCATAGGTTTTCATAGGTGCATCCACCCCGTTTATAGGGCCAGAACCTGTATTCGGTACCCCCAAACAAAGCATCCGAACAGCAGTAATAATGTGGACCATTTCACAACACATTTCTCGCTGGGAGGTAGTACAGGAACTAAAACTGGGGAAGGAAATAATTGGAACGCCTTCTCGCAGACTAACAACTGACCTACTCCATCTAGAATGAGCTCAGATTAGACGGTTGGTAGGACTTATAACAGGGCACTGAAATCTGCGAATACACCTTCACAAAATCGGTGTAAGCAGAGGAGACACGCTCTGTAGATTATGTGAAGAAGAGGAGGACACAGCCTCACACCTAATCTTCGACTGTCCAGCACTTTACCGCAAGAAACAGCAACTATTCGGGAAAACACTTCGTGAAACGACCTTTACACATGAAAACCTCGTAAAAAATATCCTGCAACTCGTTGAGGGGCGCACTAAAGACCATAGAGCCGAAGTGCAAACCGGGCTAACTAACCCACTTCAAAACCCTACACAACAGGCACAATTTCCATTATTATGCTATGGAAAACCCTCACTTTTTCAGGCAACTTGATAGCCAACATAGATGGTCCATAAACGTTTGGGGGGGAATTATTGAAGAACATGTAATAGGGCCTCATTTTTCTGATGGTACATTAACTGGAGCTATTTATCTTCATTTTTTGAAGAACTATCTACCACAATTATTGATGAATCTTCCTCAAAGGATCCGATATAGGATGTGGCTTCAGCAAGATGGTGCTCCACCAAATTTTTTAAATGCAGTAAGATACCACCTAAATAATATCTACTCATATCAATGAATTAAAAGGAATGGACCCACTAAATGGCCTGCTAGATCTCCCGATCTAAAGAAATGGATTTCTTTTTATGGGGATTAATCAATCAATGGATGGTTGCGCTATATAGGGTTTCCGAAATGAACTGAAGCATAGGCGAAATATATGGAAAATTATAGTGTGCCGATTTCAACTCACAATACATATATAAAACAGGGTGAATTATTATAATTAAAGCTTGAAATTTAGTGAATTTAATGTGAAATATTTATAGGTTTTTTTGCAAATTTTATATTTAGTTAATAATAATTGGGTTATATAGGATTTAACAGCGGATTAAAGTATAGGTGAAATGTAAGGAAAATTATATTTTGCCAATTTCGTATCACTGAAATGAATAAAATAATGTGAATTATTATATCTAAAAGGCTGAAATTTAATTAATTCAAATATGAAACTGACATAGAATTCTTACAAAGTTCTATTGAATATATCATATTTTATATTCATTTACTAATAGTTGCGCTATACAGGGCTTCCCAGTGAACTGAAGTATAACCGAAATGTAGCTATGCAACATTATATTTTGCCCGATTTCATATCATTGAAATGGATAAAATTAGGGGAACCATAATAACCAAAAAGTTGATATTTCATTAATTTAAATGTGAAACATTCATACGATTTTTGCAAATTTGTATCGAGTTTCAGATTTTATATTCAGTATATTTAGTTATGGATGGTTGTGCTGTACAGGGTTTCCTAGCGAACTGAAGTAAAGGCAAAATGTATGCAAAATTATATTTTTCCCGATTTCATATCATATCACTGAAATGGATAAAATAAGGTGAATAATAAAAAATAAAAAATTGATATTTAATTAATGTAAATATGAAACATTCATATGTTTCTTGCAATTTTATGACTTTCCCAGGTTTTATATTCAGTCATGGACGGTTGGTTTCCCAGCTAACTGAAGTATAGGAGAAATGTATTGAAGATTATATTTTCTGATGTCATATCACTAAAATGAATAAAATAAGGCAAATTATTATAGATTTTTTTTCAGCTGGGGTTCGAACATGTAGCCGATGGGACCGCATTTCACTGGGACCTCGAGTAACAGCGCGTAACCGCACTGCTCCACCGAGGTCCCTGAATCATTATAACTAAAAGGTCGAAATTTAATTTATTCAAATGTAAACTTTTTAGAGATTTTGCAAATTAGTTTAGAATTTCGGAGCTTTTATTTTCAGCTAGCAGTGGTTGCGCTATATAGGGATTCCCAACCAACTCTGCCGATTTCATATCATTAAAATAAATACTATCGGGTGAATTATTATAATTACTGCCTGAATTTTAATTAATTTAAATGGAAAATATGCATAGGTATTTCGCAAAATAATATTAAATTGCCTACATTTTATTTTCAGTTACTAATGTTTAAGTTATACAGGGTTTCCCAGCAAACTGAAGTATAGGCGAAATGTATAGAAAATTAGGCTATTTTTCGATTTATGTTTAATTTGAAAGTAGTAAGTTTACATTCCGTGGAGAAACACAATGGATTTTGGATATACTTCTCTTGGAAACCCTGTATGTAAGAGGTTAAACGTCTTTGGTAGACATTTCCTAATCAATTTATGTCGTATAATTCCAATCAAACTATATTATATGTACATAAATATGTAATTATAAACTATACGAACGCACATTTTAGATCACTGCAAAATTATAAATAATACAAGCACCAGCTATTCCCGAATGTCGAGCGTCTACAAAATCTTAAAAAGTGCATTCTCCTATAAAAACTACATATAAATTGCTCTTCAATTAACAACAATATATTTAGAATTATGCAGGAGTTTGTATGATTTAAATCAACATATCAGAGTTTTCTGCTGATTAGTATCAAAGAAAGGTTCTTTTTTAACCAAATTGCGCCATGCTTCAATATTTGTTCTACTGTTGTAACAAGATGAGTGTATTTCTGTATTCGCCTGAAGTGTGGAATGAGGTTATGTAATTGTAATAAATTAACTATTCACTTGCCACTACAAACTAGTCAACTGTACTACGGTTTAAAAGTAATTATACCGGAAAAGCTCTCTTCTGAACAAATTTTGTAATCTTTGTTAAGTAGCTATTATGCTAATGAATAGGTGTGATGAAAGGTAAAATCGTCTGTTTTTATTTCCATAAATATATAAGTCTGTTACGGTTAAATAGGTTAGGTTTTAGAAAATTTAGTTAATTTTGTTATTACCAAAATCATACAGACATGTTCGCGTTTTCGTTTGCTTAAAAAAGTTCGTATAAACGGTTTGCTCTTCCATTGTAAAACTTCATGGTTTTATGCGTTACATATATAGCAGTATATTGTTAATGATAGATTAAGACATATTTCATTTCCAGCTATGATTAAAAGAATTTGACATGTGAAATAGTTCTGCTGGTATTATTTAACGATATGAAATTTAGAGAACTTAAAGAACTTAAGAGACTCAAAAACCGAATTTACAGTTAACCCTTTGTTTCCTAACCTCACTTTCCTATTGTATTTTTACTTGCACTAATTTACGTTTGCAGCTATTTGTAAGTATGTTGCGGTTGAAGTAGAACTACTTATTAAATAAGGACGCTTCGTTTAGTGTTGGAATGAATTTATAGAGGTAATCTATCAAGCTCCCTTGGGTAATCCGCAACGTTGGCGTAAAATGGTGTTTATATTGTAAACAACAGCAATGTATATGTAACTTTGTATGTTGGTATTGTAATAATCACAAAAAAATGAAGGGAACTCGGGGAGGCCTACATCCAAAGATATATTGAAGAAGGCTGAAAGAAGAAGAAGAAGAGAGTAATCACTTATAAGTATTATTTAACAAGTGTTTATATTGTAAACAACAGCAATGTATATGTAACTTTGTATTTTGGTATTGTAATAATCACAAAAAAATGAAGGGAACTCGGGGAGGCCTACATCCAAAGATATATTGAAGAAGGCTGAAAGAAGAAGAAGAAGAAAGTAATCACTTATAAGTATTATTTAACAAGTAACTTAACAGTTAAACTGCGATATACTTATAAGCCGTTATGAACTTGGAAGGAACTATGTAAATAACAAAAAAGTGAGGTTACAAAGGAGTGCTCATGCATAAATGACGACTGTGTATTTCACAAGTATCTATCGGTATAAGTTCAAACAAATTTTCTAGTTAACAATACAAAATTCAAAGACAGAATTTTTAAAGCATTTTATTTCTGAGGCTCTACACTCCATGAAGGAGTTTGGCCTGCAAGGCGTGATGTCCCATATCTTTGCTCTCACAATCGGCTGCCGCGTTTTAAATTCATAACACGTGGTGATGTGGTGGGCATCACGCAATAAACATCCGCATTATTACCCCTTGTTCCTTCGAACGCAGGTACCCGGTTATTTAAAAAGACTGGGTAGGCTACCCGCCAAGCATGAAGTAGGGGATTTAAACTCTCGACCTTCCTCGCTTCAGCCCAGTGCTCTAACCACTGGACCACGTTGACACTAAAATATATGTTTACCAAAACTTGATCAATATATTTATGGTTTACTAAAACACTGCTTTACTCTACAAAGTCCATAAAATATCTGCCCGCCTGAATAACTTAATTAGACAAAAGAACAAGAATGCCAGTTAAATAAGTTGATAGAAAATCTTGTGAAAGTTAAGGCATGTCGCATCTTATTAAGACATACATAACCTCACTATTAGTTAGAAGCATGACACATATTAATAACAATAAGAATACAATCAAAAATAATTAATTATAAGGGATATTGGAAGCATCCGCCAATTTTTTAAAACATTTTTAATTCGTTTTCAGAACATTTTATGCATTTTCCAAAAATATATGGGTTATTACTTATTTATCATATTAACGGGATTTCTGTACTAACATGGCAAAAATTAAACTCTAACATAAATGCGTTTTGTCTCAATGTACATATAATAATATATATTATAACATCAAGGTTATAGTAAAAATTCTTATGTGTTAGTTCTAAAGAAAACTGCTTTTGTGTAGTTTCAAGGTAGAAACACAATTAATGGAAACGACGATTCGACAAGTGAATATGTGACAGTAATACATTTGAAGCTCAGCAAATATTTCTAACACATTTAAATATATTTTAAAAATATATCCTAGACATACTGTATATGACACATACTTTGTGTGCCGTATACAGTTTGGTTTTATAATTTACCGCTTTATCATTTTGCTTCTTGAAAGAATGCAAACGAAACAATAATAATTGTCTGATAAGTGTTAACAGCATAAGCGTCAAATATCATAACCGACTGAGCAACGGACAACTACAATGCATTGCACACAAAACCACGACTTGCATTTTTGGTATAAAATTCATCAGCGCAAAGTTAACTGAAAACAATTAGAAACGAATTTTCCATTAAAATTATGAAGATATGTGTACATTCTGTGACGGAATGGCGGCGAAAATTTAAGAATGGAAAAGAGGCGACTATGGATGAGACGCGACCAGGTGCACGGTGTACTGCATTAACAGAAAACAATATGGCATGTGTGGAAGGCCTTATTAGAGAAAATCGGCGAATTTCAATTAGAGCAATTTCAGAGATTGTTGGTGCGAGTGTAGTCCATAGTATTGTTCGTAATCTGGGTTATAGCATAAGTTTGTTTGTTGGATTCCTCGTCTCTTGTCTAATGAGCAAAAATGCTTACGAATGGGCTTATCTCTGCAACACCTCACAGACTATAGGCAAAATGGTAATGACTTTCTTCTGTCAATAGTTGCTGATGACGAAACTAGGTGCCATTACTACGAGCCATCCATTAATTATCGTCGATGCAGTGGCAACATTCAAATTCACCACTACCGAAGAAGTTTAAAGCACAACCTTCAGCAGGCAAGGTGATCTTAACATTTTTTTTTCGGCCATGGAGGACCTTGTTGATAGAGTTTAAGGAACCTGGAGTAAATGTCAATGCAAATCTGTACAATGAGACATTGAACCAGCTTCATCAAGCAATAAGACGTGTTATGTTCATTTGAATTTGCCACTTCATTTGAATTAAACTCTTATTTGAATTGCCACTCTGTCTGGATTAGAGTCATACTTTAATTGCCGCTTCATAAGAATCAAAATTCTATTTTAATTGCAATTCTTAAGTCAATCGCTATATTATTTTTTTTAAGATTAAATTATGGAGACCAATTCCGTAAAGCCTTTGAAAGTTCCCTTCGTAAGCTGAAATTGCCGATTAATGTTTTGTCTGCACCTGACCCTGGACGCTTGCTGCGAATTTACATGTCAGATCTTTCCAGAACTATTTCATCATATTCCTCAAGGTGGTGTAATATTTTTGACCGACGCATGTTCGCGCTGCATTTGGTTCCTCAGTCAGCCTTCCACCTTCGCTAGACTCCGGTCTACCAATTCCATCTACGGGAATCGTTAAGAAATTAAGAAATCAAGTACTGCAGGGGTGGCACATGTTTGCGGTGGGTATCCATCGCGTGTACTTTCGTATCGCCGACAAGTGTCGGATTTAAAGGAATACGCTGGAGTTTTTATCCCTGGAAAGGCAATGCCGATCGCCTTTGGCGGATTATTATCAGCCCAGTTGTTGTTCCTGTATATGTGCCGTTGCTGCGACGAAATACGAGGGTTGTGCAGCAAATATTTCTTCTCGCAATTTTTCCGAAGAACGTCTACCTTTTCCCCAGATCTGAGAACACCCCAGATTGTGCTTGTCCCTCTCCCCCATTAATCGAAGTCAAAGTAAAGGAATTTGTTTTTTGTGAGATGAAGAAAAACTTAACTCGTTCTATGCAAAATTCTAAGTGATGGAACCTTTTTTTAATGCGACAAGAGGCGACCTTCAGTCGTCGATTGTCATCTCTTTTTGTTTGCTGTTAATTGTAAAAGGAAACAACAAAGGTACTGTATTATACTTGTAAACTCCGACGCCACTGGCCACGTAGATTTGTTGAAAGATTTTATATAACGTAAGCCAAGGGCGGCGAGCTTCCCCTTAATTGAACGTTTCTTTTAACCGATTGTTGTATTGAGTAAAATATAACTACTTGCTGTCATATTTTTTTGTACCGTCATTTACTCTCGAAAAAGTTAATTATATGTATTTTGAAATTATTACATCTTTTATTATTGTGTATTTTGTATTTGTGTGTGTACGAATTTTGCAAGCTTTATAATCAGGAGGGAGGCACAATAAAGGTGAGTTCGATTCCCGTAAGCTGCTGGCTCCTCGGCCTTCCACGAGAACCTACAATCAGCTGTATTTGGAATGTGGCGCCCAATAATTGTAACCTACTCGGTATACAATCAGGAAGATTTCCTCCCGCAAGCGATTTCCGTGAAACCCCCTACTCCTCTGAGCTAAGCTGCTGGCCTTTTTCCACCATATCCTGTTGCGGGCCACGAAAAAGCTCGTTTGGCCCGTAACAGACGGAAACGTCCAGGAAAACTTACGCGTGGGGTCATTTTGCTGCACGACAAAGCTAGGGCTCATATTGCTAATGTGGTAAAATAAAATCTTTAACGAAAGAAATGGACGGTTTTAGAGCATCCACCCTATAGTCCGGATCTATCGCCTTGCGATTTCCATATCTTTGGACCGCTGAAAAAGGTATTAAAAGGTTGACATTTTGAGTCTGACGCAGAAGTACAGATAGCTGTGGAAGACTTCTTCAATCAGCAGCCACAAAAAATCTATGGGCAGGTACCTTAACTGTGAAGGGAATTATTTGTAATTAAATTGGTGAATAAATTTTGTATAAAGCAAAGATGGGTTTCAATTGAATACACCTCGTATATCAACAATTTGGCAATTTATGCCGCTACTTTCAAAAAGTATCTACGAATTTAGATTCCATACGTTATTTGCCCTCATCAAGTCTCTTTAAACGGACAATAGTAGAGCAGGTTTTGTAGAACACTTAATACAATTTATCGTACCAGAAGCATCTTGTTCTGCAAACAAGTTATTTAGCTGCTACAAAACAAGACCAATAGTATACTAAAGGTTAAAAGTATTCTAGTGTTAGCATATTTTTATAATTTAACGAAAAATAATTGCTGTAACAGCCAATGAGTAACTAAAGATTGCGTAGTACGATACTGGTTTAGTAAATATTATCTGTAATGTCTTAACTATCACTAATCTGCTAGTTTATAGACACTAGACTCCGGAAAATGTACATTCGAAGGCTTTACATTTTCACGCTTCGATTGTTATGTTTGATAAAAATTGTGCCGAGTTTAACTATGCTAATCGTAACCTATTCGGGTAACTGTAATACTATTGATTAATAGTGAACTTAATGTCATTCATGGATGGTAAAAGCAACCATTCGAGCTGTGTTTACAATCACACCGAACTAGTTGGCCCGAATAATTTTTTTTGACTTGTTGCTGACGATTTCGCCAAAGGCATTCGCTGCTCTGAACTAAAAAAAATGATCGAGATTAGAATGCAGATTTAGTCATTAGAGATTCTGATATTGACAAGGCCGTGGGTAGGACGAATGTGTTTGGAAATGAGTTATTTGAACTTATAAAATAAAACAGATCTAAAAGATTTATTATTAGATAAATTATTTCGACACGTAATTAAAATTTCCCTTCTATTTATAATTTGTGGGAGCGGAACAAGTTCATTTAGGCTTTCAAGTGTTTCTAATAGGGTATCTACAGCTGTCGCTGTCGTCCTTCCCTCAACCATTTTCTCCATTGATCTATATCTTGCCATTCCATTCTTCAGATCTACTTCGTTCCTCCAGGACCTTCTCCAATCTGCAACTCTTGCTATCCATCTGTTCTATCTATTCTAATCTAATCTGAACGTGATAGGAAGTTTACTGACTTCGAAAAATTCAAGTAAAACAATGCAAACTTTCAACAAATGCATAAATATGTTTTATTAAACAGCAGGAAATTTCGTGTAGATTTGAAAGTCTAATTTGAACACAGAAGTAGATTTAATCTAGGAATAGCAGACATATCTATGAGCTGTTTCGGTACCTAGAAAGCTTAACTCACCCCGCATGTAAAATTACTGCCCGCAGAAAACGAAACTACAAATTTGCTTCTCTGTAATTGATTAAAACTACAAAGTTTCACTCGCGTAGGCGTTGCTTTCCAAATGATCAAAAAATAATGCTTGGCTAGGTCAATGTCAGACACACTTAAGCAAATAATTTCTATTTCTATCTATATAGCGGATATAATAAAAATTAATCAGAGTATGGAGTTGCTAACAGCGTACTGGAATTAATGAACAAGGTACATTCACGCTATAGCGAAAGGTGCTATGCAGATATTTTTGTACGGTTCGGTAATTTATCAGGATAATAATAAAATCTGTATGCGTAACCCAGTTGTTTCTAAATGTTGTCGTTATCAACTGGGCCCACGAAAAGGTTAATTACTGTATGCAATTTGAATTTTCTACAAATTTAGGATGTGTGTGACATTGGTGTTTTGGTCAATCCACCTACTTCCAGTTTTGAAGTAACTCTGCTTTCTCGAGCACTGGTTTACGACATTTTTTAATTTAACAAGGACGTTAAATCATAAATATCCAGTTTTTGTTAAAGATAAGGTTTAAAGAGATTGTAAGTACTAGCAGAGTTGTGAGGGACATCGGGTAACTTTTTAAATGATGGAGGTTGTAACTCGTAACTGGAAAAGGAATATTTTTTTCGTTCGCACCACTGGGATGTTTCTAGGACATCCTTTTTCTTGGAACAACACGCACACCATCATCTAAACATTTGTTTTAGATAATTTTGGTAGCTGTTAAAGTCAGTAATTGTTGTGAACTAAAATTAAACTAAACATGGAGCTTCACACCTGAACCGACCTAGCTCAAGTGTATCAAGGTCAACAGTATAATGCAGGTTTAACAATTAGCGTAATTAAGTGAACAAATGGATCTCTGCATGTATTATTTAGTGACACGGTTACCTTGTTGGAGTAACACGACAAGGAATTTGACAATTAATTTGGAAAAATGTGAGGAAAGTTATTAGATGCAAAGTGAAATAGAAACATATATTACTACTCATACGTAACGGTCGATTTGTAATTTTTGAACCTAATATGCAGTTGCAACAGGTGGTATGATGGTGCAGTAATTATCTGCTTAATTTTTACAGGAAACAAGGACGCTGCTTTCGATGTTAAGAAAACCGAGCGAATCTTTAAGATAATGGTTAAGCGTAAGATTTATGCTCATCCGATAAGTTCTTGTTAGGATAACTAGCATTCTTGTAAGAATTTTTACTTGGAAAGAAATAAGTAAATACATCAACCTTTCAAATGCAAATTTTATTTGAAAGCGAATATGTAGAAACACATGTAACGTTTTCTCTCTTTGGACCATTTGACAACGTCTTGTATTTTACATGTCGCTCGTATTCATTTACTTGTAACAGCAATGGAGTGAACACGTGGCTCGAATGTCAAAAGATCGAATAACCAAGATATGCAGAACAGAACGGCCTGATAGAAAAAGATCAGTGGGAAGGTAGGTAAAAAGTTGTCAATCATCTTGTGTTAAACATCCGAAGAATAACTAATATAAGACGAAGAAGAAGAAGAAAACTTGTAAATACATAAACCTTTCAATAGCAAATTTTATTTGAAAGCGAATATGTGGAATCACATGTAAAGTTTTTCCTCTTTGAACCATTTGACAACATTTTGTATTTGGCATGTTTCTCTTATTGATGTACTTGTATCGACAATGGAATCAACACGTGGAATGAATGGCCGAAGATTGAATAATCAAGATATACAAAACAGAACGCCCTGTTGAAAGAAGACTTGTGGAAAGATGGACAAACAGTTGGGAATCAATCTATGCTGAATAACAGAGGAAATCCTAATATAAGATGAAGAACTGATGAAATCCCAATATAAAATAAAGAAGAAGAAGAAGAAAGCGTGTAAAGTTTTCTCTCCTTGAACCGTTTGACAACGTCTTGTATTTGGCATCTTCCTCTTATTGATGTATTTGTAATTACAATGGAGTCAACACATGGACAGAACGGTGAAAGATCGAATAGAGAAAATATGCATAACACCTTGATGAAAGAAAACCTGTAGAAAGATGGGCAGAAAGCTGGCAATCATCTTCCGTTAAATAACTGCAGCAATCCCAATATAACATGAAGAAGAAGAAGAAGAAAGCATTTAATGTTTTCTTTCTTTGCACCATTTGATAACGTCTTGTATTTGACATCTTTCTCTTATTGATGTATTTTTAAAGACAATGGAGTCAACGCGTGGATAGGACGGTGAAAGATCGAATATAGAAAATATGCAGAACACCCTGATGGAAGAAAACCTATAGAAAGATGGACAGAAAGTTGGCAATCATCTTCGATTAAATAACTGGAGCAATCTCAATATAAGATGAAGAAGAAGAAGAAAACATGTAACGTTTACTCTATTTGGATCATTTGACAACGTCTTGTATTTACTATGTTGCTCTTGGACATATTTGTAACGACAATGGAATCAACACGTGTATTCAATGACAGAAGATAGCATAGTTAAGATATGCAGAACAGAACACCCTGATGAAAGAAAACCTGTAGGAGGAAGGGCAGAAAGTTGGCAATGAATTTCCGTTGAATAACTGGAGCAATCTCAACATAAGACAAAGAAGAAGAAGAAAGTATGTAACATTTTCTTTCTCTCAACGTCTTGTATTTGACATCTTTCTCTTATTGATGTACTTGTAACGACAATGGAGTCAACACGTGGATAGAATGGCAGAAAATCGAATAGCCAAGATATGCATAACAGAACGCCCTGATGGAAGAAGACCTGTGGGAAGATGGGCAAACACTTGGGAATCATCCTGTGTTGAATAACAGAAGAAGAACAAGAAGAAAACATGTAACGTTTACTCTATTTGGATCATTTGACAACATCTTGTATTTAACAAGTTGCTCTTGGACATATTTGTAACGACAATGGAGTCAACACGTGGATTCAATGACAGAAGATAACCTAGTTAAGATATGCAGAACAGAACACCCCGTTGAAAGAAAACCTGTAGGAAGAAGGGCAGAAAGTTGGCAATCATTTTCCGTTGAATAACTGGAGCAATCTCAATATAAGACAAAGAACAAGAAAAAAGTATGTAACGTTTTCTCTCTTTGCACCATTTGACAACGTCTTATACTTAATATCTTTCTCTTTTTGATATACTTGTAACGACAATGGAGTCCACACGTGGATTGATTGGCTGAAGATTGAATAGCCAAGATATGCAGAACAGAACGCCCTGTTGGAAGAAGACCTGTGGAAGACGGGCAACAAGTTAGTAATCATCTTGTATTGAATAACAGAAGACATCTTAATATAAGATGAGGAACTGGTGCAATCGCAATATAAAATAAAGAAGAAGAAGAAACTGACAACGTCTTGTATTTGACATCTTTCTCTTATTGATGTACTTGTAACGACAATGGAATCAACACGGGGAATGGCTGAAGATCGAATAGCCAAGATATGCAAAATAGAATGCCCTGAAGAAAGAAGACCTGTGGGAAGATGGGAAAACAGTTGGAAATCATCTTGTGTTGAATAACAGAAATAGAAGAAGAATAAAACATGTAACATTTCCTCTATTTGTCAACGTCTTGTATTTGACATCTTTCTCTTATTGATGTATTTGTAAAGACAATGGAGTCCACACATGGATAGAATAGTGAAAGGTTGAATAGAGAAAATATGCAGAACACCCTGATGGAATAAATCCTGTAGGTAGATGGGCAGAAAGTTGGCAATCATATTCCGTTGAATAACTGCAGAACAGAACGCCCTGATGAAAGAAGACCTGTTGAAAGATGGACAAACAGTTCAGAATCATCTTGTGTTGAATAACAGACGAAGAAGAAGAAGAAGAAGAAGAGAACATATAACGTTTTCTCTATTTGGATCATTTGACAACGTCTCGTATTTAACATATTGCACTTGGACATATTTGTAACGACAGTGGTGAATGGAGTCAACATGTGGATTTAATGACAGAAGATCGCTTAGCCAAGATATGTAGAACAGAATACCCTGATAGAAGAAAACTAGTGGGAGGAAGGACAAAAATCTGACAATCAACTTCCTACTAGAATAAGAAGAAAACCTGAAACCTGTAAAAGACAGACAATATATATTCGGACGGCTTCAGGAAATTCATTATTACAGCTATTTTATTTTTCATTTTTTTATCTATTCGAGTGCTCCACAACTGAGTTCGGCTTTTCATAGCACGATTGGTTAGAACCATACAATGGTCCCTCTTTCATTGTTGATGTGTCTTGTTAGTTTGGTTTGCTTCGTCTTCATAATTCCCGAAGTTTCTAAATAAATTTGAATTTATCTACTACAGTGGCATACTTTATTTAGTATTAGAACTGACTTAATACACTACAATTAAGCAGTTATACATCGAAACTGGGTTAGTCCAGCGCGGCGTACATACTACAATGATGTTAAAACTTTCGCATCACGCAAAACCAAAATTGTTTTGGAACTTTAATTTTATTGCATAATTTCAGTAATTACCTTCAAGTATTTGATTGTAACTACTGTACCAGGAGTATCATTGCCACGTTCTTCTTAAAATTCTACAGAACAGATTAAACTAAAGACTTATTAGCACGTTTCGATAATCGATTGTCTATTGACCAAAACTATCGTTATTCGAGTTATTAGAAAGTGGGTTTGAGGAAAATTTGACGACAAATCCGTGGGGAAAACTTTGAATTTAACTTTTAATCCAAGGCATATTCATATATGTATCGCAAGAGAGAAAAAAGAAGAAATATTCGAAAAACTTCCTGTGTCGCCATAGGAGGGGATTTTAATACCCGTATAAGAAAACCCGAGTTGATAAAATACTACGAAAACAGAATAAAGACTTTTCACATGAAAATGGAATGAAATTCCAATTTGATAATAATGGAAATCAACCTCAAAACATGCCATATGCAAATCCAGTTTCGCTTTCAAGAAGAAAATACTAGGCGAATCCGCCCTATAATGTTCAACGCCGAAGCCCTCGCCGAAAAATTTAATCATAATTATGCAAAGTGTGGTAAGTTGTACTTAAAGTAAACTAAAACCTATAAAGTAGAGCTTCGGTACGGCTAGACACATAAGACGCGCCAAACAAAATAGAGCTCATGCAACTATGTCATATGTTACACTTTGGAACAGTTGATCTGGATTCAAACATAGTTAAACGTATCTAGATTTATATGTATTATGATGTCATTTCCATTTGCCTTTCGATCAGCTTTTATGATATGACTTTATAGATACAGACGTAAAAAGGTTTAATGCGCAAAATGGAAAACTAATTTTCCTTATATTTTCTAAACTAATTGTTAAATGTGTATGTTTCCATGATGATAAACACATATCAATTTTGTTGTTAACTGTAAAATAATGTACTAAAGTTTGTACTGAAACCGATACACAGATTCTCAATTCTCAGTTCAAATATTTGCAAAAATATTTCTTGGCCATAGCTAACACAATTTTTACAAAAACTTGAAATCATATTTTTGCAACAGCTTAAAACTTTAAGAAAAATAATGTCTTCTCTCGGTGGGAATTGATATGAAATCAATTTGTCGACAAGTTCAACTAACTTGAAATGGATACTTTTACTGTCACTGTGGCATAAATCATCTTCGTTTTTTTTCCTGTTACAAGTGAGACTCTGACTAGTTTGGCCTTTGATCCTGTAGCCGGGAAGTAGTTCCAAGTCAATTAATTATAGCTACTTAAATTTCTGAGACACAATTTTTTTGTTTTTATGCTCCTTTAGCCAACGATTCTTCCCTATATAATAAAACGCAGAGAATGGTAACTTTATTTCTGGTATGTTTATTCTTGTTTTTATTGTTCTCAACTTATCATACGTTCTGAAAGTTTTCCCCCATATTCCACTACATTACGTTTAGTGAATTTTACTGCAATTCTTTTATTAGCCATGACTTTTTTCCCTCAATTTAAACAATAAAATTATATACGAGTAGTTTTTATTAACAAAAGTTGGTTTGGTACACGTGCGTTGGAGCAGTGCGATAAATACTGGCCAGCATCCGCAATCGGCGTAAATTAAACCGTCGCAAACCGAGGGTTTCCTGTACTACCTCTATAGTCCTTTGGATTTTGAGGGAGCGTGGTAACCTTCTCTCTTATGTTTGTAGCGTGCGTAGTGTACATAAGCATAGGGGACCTACTGTTTAACACGGGCTCCGACCCGAAGGAAGCGTTTTATACTTTTTCCTAGCAGAAGTACCTCGATAGTTTGCCATTGCCTGGCGAAAGAATGCGGCCGTGTGAAACTTCATACTACCTACTACCTTACTATGACCCTCAGTCATACATTTCAGCTACATAAAAATTTTACGACGATGAAAACGTAACCTATTTTAACGTTTAGTTGTCTAAATGTGCCATATCAGTGTATACTTACATTTATGGTCAAAGTAATTGAGCACACTTAACGTAACGTACTTTATAGACAGTAATACATTAATTTAAAAATTGTTATCATCAGTTCTGTTTCTTATAATTTCAGCAGGTATAGCTACTTAAATAAGATATAATATTGTACAGCTTCTGCTCATTTATTTTCAATATAGGTATTACATACTTTAAATTTACCATATACCATATTAACAAAGGATAGGATATTCACATTTTTACAAGACAGTTTAGTGGAGTTGTTAACTAAAAATTAAATAGAGAAAAATAAGTTCACAATATTTATTTGATATTTTTATTTAAGACACAAATTTTAAAACCGAATGGTTGATGTAACCAGATTCGCTGTGCATATCTGAAGTCGTATAAACTGCTAATTATCTATTCTAAGACTCTATAAAGGCAATCCCTAAACGGAAAATTCTTTTGTGCTTGGTATTCATAAAATGCTGCAAACTATATTTTATTGGGAAGAAATAACAAATGAGGCGACAGCTATTTTCCAGTAACCTATGGTAATGAAGCAACCGGTAGGTAATGTCGAGGCCGTGGATAATTTTGTTGACAGCTTAAGTGTAGATTAAGTAGTGAACATCTCAGAATAAAAAATAATTAAAGGATAAGTAATTATTTCGTGGCTATGTATACATGGAATAGTAAAGAAGACCCCAATTTTAAAATATTTTAATGTTATTTTATGTGTTAATCCCATTTTGTTTTCAATTTTCTAATAAAAATTATTTGTCTCCTATTTTCTAATTAGTTACAACCAACTCCGCTAACGTTAAAACTGCCATTACCGCAGAATTTATCTATGGTAATAGAAATTGTTACCGAAAAAGCACTAAAGTATTTTGCTTATACTTAAATTTCTATAGTCTCTACAGTATCTTAAGTTTTTTTTTCCGCTAAAAACAGCTTTTCTTTCCACGTATCTTTTTCGCTTACCATGTCGTAGCGTATCAACCTCTAAGAGCCATTGAACAACCTTTCACCTGCTGCGATGTATTTCTAGTGACACAGAACAGTAGGAACCTACAGCTTAATGTGGAGTACCGCTCACTTCACCTACAGAGAGATATTATTAGGATATATCAGGTAGTTGAAGTGGTATCTTAACTCACAAACTCCACATAGAATTATACGAACATATGCAACCCGACCAACATTTGAGTAATCCTGGTGGTTGTCCTAATACCTCTCAAAGGAGCAAAATGATTTTTGAAAGCTCTTGAAGTTAAACCATGATCTTCCTGGTATTTTGAGTCAGGCAAGTTTTAGTTATTGTCAACTAGGATTTTAAATTATGTGCGCAAAGTATAACTATTGCAATATCAGTGAGATCGTTTATCGTCGACGTTTTCGCTAACTCACTATAATTCCGTGCTCGTCGGCGGTTAATAGTGTCTAAAATTCTGTATTTAAGTACAACGCACTGTACATAACTTAACGCTACTACTAGTATGAAGTAGGGTACCAGTTTAACGCATTTAATGTTCCGGGTGTGTATAAATTGGCGTACAAGCTTTAAAGAAACTCCGCCTGCCACACTGCTAGGTGGATTGAGTAGACTAGCAGTGTTGTTGCCGGTCCCAAGCCGGGATAAAGGAGAAGGGTTCGGAGGCAAGGTTGGCAGTCTACCCCGGTAAAACTAAACCCACTCAAAGAAACAAGGATTCGGAATATGAACAGCCACCCCTAAAGACAAAAACAACGAGAACACGGAAACGATTATGAAAAAAGAAGATAATAAAAATTGCATGTTGTAACATACGATCTTGGAACCTCAGAGACCAAGAAATAATATTAGAACTAAATGAACACAAAATACATATCTGCGCTTTATCGGAGACCAGGTGCAGAGGCCAAGGAACCTCGCAATACAAAAACTATATCTTTGATATACAGCGGGAAAACAAAAGAACGAAAGGGCGCATTCCGTGGTAGAACTGTATTTTATACGATTGTACAGCAGCAACGACGACCAGATAGAAGACACAGATAACACGAGTATGAATGATGAAGTGGAACGAATAATGGTGGATGATAACGTAGTAAAGGAGGTAGTAGGTAAATTAAAGAACAGAAAAACCCCTAGCTACGATAATATACACAATGAACTACTTAAATACTTCTATGATAATATAGTAGTGAACTTGACTACACTCTTCCAGAAGATACTAAACGAAGGTACAATACGTGATGAATGGAGACACAGCGTGACAATTCCTGTTTTCAAAAAGGGAAATAAATAAGATCCTGGAAATTATAGGGGCATCACACTGCTTGATTCTGTATCAAAAATATTTACGAGTTACATTAAGAATATCCATTTGAATTGGAACCGGGGAGGTACCTAACAGTTAAGCATATCGTCCCCCCTTCCAGGTTGTGCTGCCACTACCCTTCCAGAGTGTCATCAGTATAATGCGCCGACTTTACTCGCCCGACAGCTCGAAGCTGCCGTCCCCATTTCAGACTGACCGTTGCACCGGCTTCCTCTATCCCTGGGTCGAGGACGCCAGTCTAGCTCTGACTTCCTACCGTTAATGGCCTAGGCTACCCGGTTCAACTCGGAATTAAAAGCATCTCCAGTGATCCAGTGAACCCCAAGCCAACCTCTCCCTACGGATCGTAAACCACTATCACCTCGAATGCAACCGCAAATTCTGTTTGACCCGGGCGATAGGCCTCTCTCCGATACCTAGGCACCCTATTTTAGCGCATGGGTACCGCGCTTCGCATACCACGAGGGTATACTCCCAGCATTTCACTTGTGCAAAATAAAGCCCCGGTAAGCTCTTAGTTACATAATAACAGTGATATTCCAAAACATTCCCATACAAGAGGAACAGCAAGGATTCCGACAAAGCAGGTAGACCACAGACGCAGTATTTATAGTTCGCCAAATAAAAGAAAAAGACAGCGTTCGAGAAACCTGCTTACATATGTTTTATCGACATGGTCAAAGCTTTTGACAGAGTCAGACTAGACGAGGTATTGGATATACTGAAACTCGAGCACATCCCCGGAAGATAATACGGATTATAAAATATCTAAACACAAACAACAGAACAAAGATACGAGTCAACAACAGCTAACGTCGGAATTACAAATAAACGCTGGTATCAGGCAATGTGATATCCTAAGTCCCCTTTTGTTTAACCCTATAATGAACAAGATAACAGAAGAAGTGAAAAGTACAAGCTCCGGTTGTAGAATGGGTAACAAAGAGATAAAGATCATATACAATCATACAAAACGGTAATAAGGCCTGTGGTGTTATACGCAGCAGAGACATGGAGCCTCACAAGAAAAGAAGAACATATGCTGGAGACATGGGAACGGAAGATCCTGCGGAAAACATACGGGCCGGTACAAGAGAATGATGGGTGGAGGGTGAGAATGAACCACGAGCTCAAAGTAATGTTTAAAGGCCCGAGTATTACCAATGAAATACGAAGCAGACGTCTGAGTTGGGCAGGGCATTTGCAACGCATGAAGAATACGCGGAGTGTTAAGAAAACTCCAACTGGAAAAATTTATGGAAAGAGCACACAAGGAAGACCAAGAAGTAAATGGAATGACAACTTGGACAGTGACATACAGGAGCTCGGAATAAAGAACTGGAAGAAGAAAGCAAAAAACAGAAAGGAGTGGGCAAGGATTGTAAGAGATGCGAGGGAAAACTGCAACAACACACATAACGACAATAATAGCAGCTGCGACAAACAGTGATGAAATGATCAGACAGCCTTGTTGACCATATCAGCTATATCAGCTATAGCAGGGTTGGGGGGCGGGCAGCCGCCGCCTCCTGTAAAAGACCAGACTCCGTAAACCGAGAGGGAGGCTATGGTCCTTCAAGGACTAGCGAAGCCAAGGAGTAAGTAAGTAAGTAAGAAAAGTACAAGCTCCGGTTATAGAATGGGAGACAAAGAGATAAAGATCATATGTTACGCTGATGCTGCTGCCATATCCGAAAACGAAGATGATCTACAGCGTCTACTGCATCAATTTCAAACTACTGCGGAAAAGTACAACATGGAGATAAACACAGACAAAACTAAAACTCTCGTGTTATCCAGGGAACCCATTAGATGCATACTTGTAGCCAATGCAGGCCTATAGAACTGATCAGAAAATTCAACTACCTGGGTGTCGAGATCACTAGTGAAGGAAACAGAAGAACAGAGGTGTTTAAGCATGTCAGTAAGGTAGCATCTATATCTCCGACTCCATGAAACAAGTAGTTTGGAAAAAGAAACGCATGGATATAGATAGCAAGGTCAAATTGTACAAAACATGCATAAGACCAATAATGATATACTGTATCGAAATGCGTGCTGACACGAAAAGAGCGAATATGCTTCTACGAACGAATGAAATGAAAATTTTAAGGATGATCGCAGGCAAAACGCTACAGGATAGGGAAAGAAATGCTGAAATAAGAAACATATTCAAAGAATGAACAATGATCGAATTGTGAAAATATGCATGAATGGTAAACCCATGGGTCCAGACCACTAGGACGACCGTCAAAAAGGTGAAGGGACAGCTGGACATCTGAATCGCAAGAGAACATAAACTGAATCCTCAAATAAACAGGTCCTAAACCTACATAGAAGGAAGAAAACGAAGAAGAAGAAGAAGCTCTAAGGAAAGTTATTCATCGGGAAAAATATAACGAAAATCATAATAAGAAAAGCTTGTAAGCTAATCTGTGCGCACTCTGTATACATGCTATGTGCAATATTTAGCCTATTTGCTATTTGATTTAGTTATCAAACTTTAATTATGTATATAGAATTTGCAGATTGTTTTTCTACTCTGATTACTATCTTTTAGAACAATTGAAAGTTTTATTTTTAAATTTTGCTCCTACTTGAATGTATCCGAAGTCGATTAATGCTAGGGAGTTGGTGTAGTAGTTTGATCAAATGCGCTTAACTAATTCCAGTAGACATAAACTACATAATAGGATTTACTTACTCTTCACATGTTTCTATTCTGAATATTAAACTAAGAGATGAAACTTGAGCAGCAGTAAAAATCCGTATTATATGATTATTATTATAAAACATACTTCTATGTATATAAACTAAGATGTACGTCACAGTTACTATTTTCGAAAGTACTGAGTTTTCGCTTCAAATACAACAATGACAAATTCATCTTGTTTGCTACTAAAGGGCAATGCTATAGCTGATCTCTGTTTAGGAGACAAGTACTTTTTAATAGAGTTTAAACATATTGTATGGCTATTAGGTCTATCTATTTAGCAATATATAAATAACGATTGGCGGTAACTAATGGTCCATTCATAATAGTGAAGCTCCGTCAGTAATTATTTACAGACCCAATGACACTATGTTTCAATTCTATTATAAAAATACTCGTCTCATAAATAAAGATCAAATATATTATCGTCGGTGTATAAAGGAAATGATGTATTAATCAATCGTTATTGAGATATTCATTTTCATATAATATTTTATTTCATTGCAATGCAATACGTCTTTAATCCTTACAAAATATTAGAAATTGGCATAGTACTTATCACAAAAATAATAGTTGTGACTGCTAGTCTCTTAAGTATTGTGACGCTGTAAAGAGAGACTATTATTAGTATTTATCATAAAACCATTAGGAACTTCGTGAAAAATGTATGTTCTGTGCTGAAAATGTAGTATCATTATCAGTGTTTGGAACATGAGATTGTTCTACTTCAGGTAAGTTTTTGGTAAACCAAAAAGTTGTCTAGTGTTAACTGGATATAATGTAACATACACGCTAACAAAGTTATCTACCTAGTTACAATGAACTTCTTCTAAGTTCAAACTGGAATCTCCATTACATCCGAAATTTTCTATGGTAATAGGATTTTTTATCTAAAAAGCACTAAAACATTTACAGTCGTATTTCTGCTGACCGACGTCATAAGCTATCTTAAATTTTTGTTACAATTTACTGAAACACCTCTTAAGTTAATTTCCATTAACTAAAAAGTGTTTTCTGTTGCGTGAACCTTCCAGATCTTCTTCTATTCGAAATGCCGTGGTATATCAATGGCATTGGCAACTGATTAACTGCTGTGGTGTGTTTCCGATAACCCGTGACAGCAGGGTCCTACAGCTTAATGTGAGAGCACTGTGTACCTCATATCCAGAAAGGTTTTATTAGGATATTTCAGGAAACTTAACTTGTTAACCCCCAAAAATTATTATACGAACATACGCAACACAACCAACATCTAAGTAAACCCGGTGGTTGTCCTAATGCCTTCCAACGGAGCAAATAGTTTTTTGTAATATGCTTAAATTAACTCGGGATCGCGCTTTGGAACTTCTTGGTGTTTCGAGTCAGGCAAGTTCTAGTTGTCTTTATCTTTTTGTTGCAATTTACTGTAACTTCCTAAGACACCTCTTAAGTTAATTTCTTTTACCTAAAAATGTAAATGGTTAGAAACAATTTCCTCTAGGTTAACATTGTTTCTTTAATGATGGAATTTGCTACCTTAAAGTTGAATTTCTGTAAATCGACGTCATAAACGGTGTTGCATTTTTCTTGCAATTTACTGAAACACGTATTTTAAATTCTTTTACTAAAAAATAATATTTTTGGGATAATATTTATTTCTTGTCGAATGGCATTGGCAGTCTCTTACCCGCTGTGGTGTTACCGGTAACAGACGCCAGCAGGGACCTACAGCTTAATGTGGGTGTGCCATGCATTTAATATCCAAAGAGTTGCTATTACGTATATATAAAGTATTTGAATCTACAACTTAATTTGTTACGTACGTATGTCATAAACATGGGTGAATTTTATTGTATTTTATTGTTATTTCGAGTTATTTTGGGTTACTTTAATAGCTCTTTAATGCCTAAAAGGAATTATATTATTATATGTATTTGTGTAGAGTAGACTGTTCAGAAAAATTGCTTACGGAATTATAGTTAACATACAATATGTGTTACACACCACTATTAATGTTTTTGGTTTTTTAACGAGTAATGCTTTAATTGACTCGATCCATTTAGGCCGGAGGAACTTTGGTGGATGCAATAGTTACAATAATATGCATTCGTAGGTTTAATTTTTGAATTCATTTTTTTTAATAGACAAAATCCTTTTGGATTGTGACCCTTCTTTCTAGAATATGGTAAGTATGTACCATCTAAACTCTAGTCTGGTACAAAGCATTTTGCTTTAATATTATATTAATGTATTTTTAATCAGTTATGGTAAAACATACAGTAAACACGTATTCTTACTATAATTAGTATACAGTAGCTGATGAAAGCTGAGAGTCACCTAAAAAACTTGTTAAGCATTAATTAAATAACTAAGTATATGAATGATACTAATATCAAGTCGATTTTTTTAATCTATTTGGTATTCCTTACTAATGAATGTATTGATTTATAAACACTAGCGAACTTAGGAACATTGTTAAACTACTATTGCTGTTGATGACAATGAACTACGAGATATAGTATGCACATTCATAAATCGTAGTTTATCATTAAAACAGAATATTTACAATATTTGCAAACTACATTCGTAAAGCATTAATGACTTGCAACCCACATTGGTAAATGTAACATTTTGCTAGGATTTACCCTTGAGATTTTGTCCTACTTTTGAAATATCTGGCCGAAAAAAAAGCTATTTATGTTTGGGAACTAGAAACTAGAATACAATCATACCACACAAAAATGTTGTCAATTAAACCCACGTAGTTCTGCTTGAAGAAATCTTGATTTTCTAGTTTTTTAACAAATTATTTAAATACAACAACAACATATAGTAATTGTAATAGGAAAATGGAATGTACAACTTTTTCCGACATACGCGAGTATGGCATGGGCCATCTGCCGTCATTATTCCTGTTATGTAGGTCGAACAACTACATGAACCCTGCTGTGTTCTACATTGTGTTGAAATACTATACTCAACTATTAATAACAAAATTAGTCGTTGTCAATTTTTCAGTTAAATACAGATTGCACGCTTTGGTTTTTAAAAAAGAAACAAATTCAGCGATAGTCATTAATTATCTTGAAACGTATTTCGAGTAACAGCTAGCTGCTTTTGAAAGATATTGCAACCGGCTATATTTGTACCCGTTGGTTCTTGTTATGTAGTATCTGCTAAACAGCTAAACATTCATAAATTGCATACTGGGTATTATGTCAGATGTACTTGTCTAAACTACATTAATTGTTATTATCATATGCATTTTCGTAACATTTTTAAGGTAGCCTTTCCATTACCCTGTATCCCTTATGGAGTTCTGTATTTTATAAAATTTGGAGACTAGAATTCTAATCTACCACTGAAGTATACAGGGTGTATCAGAAATAGGTACAAATATTAAATCCGATGGTAGATTACAATATATACAAACTAGGAAAAACATTTCTTTGGCAATGGGACCCTTAAGACATGAGATAATAATAATTAAAAATTTTACCCAAAATTGTTTGAGTACCGCAGAATAATAACAAAAATTTGAGTTCAAAGACATTTTATGCAAAGAAAAGTAAGATAGAAGTGCAAAAAAATTTCTTATCACCTGCTACAAACCAATGCTATTAGGTAGGTTAGTAATTTCTATTCAGTGTGTTGTTGAAGCTGGCAAGCAGTGTTTCTACCAAAATGGAAAATTTTACGAACATTGAACTCGCCAGTGAACACAGTTGGGGCGTACGCATTGAAAACGCTGCCGATAGGATTCGGCAAGAACTTACCGTTTTCGCAAGGATACGTAATTCAAACGTAAACTGTTTTTTATGTTTTTTTCAGTTATGTTAAGATTGATTTAAGTAAATAATGGGTATTCTGAAATAAATTAGTATTTTTTTAAATGATTTATGCGTTTGGAGTTTATCTTTTTGTATGAAACAGCACTTGTTTATAATTTTTATACCCCATGACAAAGTAAAAAAGCAAAAAATTAATTTAGCGGTAAATGAAATTCTTAAATGCCTTCTAATTACAAAAATGTCCAACTACTTCAATTAAACCTTGACCCCTGCCAATTCCGTAGTTTATCACAAGCCAGACAAGTTTTTACGCCAGGGACCGCGGTGGTCGAGTGCGAGAACGCATTGGCCACTCGAGGTCACACTAAATGCGGTTGCTCCGTTGGGGCGATCGCATTTGCTTAGTTCAGTTTAGGGTGCATGTTGCATGAATGTTTAGTATGTAAGGGACGCCCGCACCCCCCCCCCGAAGTAATGCGAAAGCGGTTCCGGGGGGGAACGGTAGTATGAATGAGTGAGAAAAAAAAGACAAGTTCTTACGTGTTTGCCACTTTGGATTTACTTTACAATTAGGTAATAACCTTCTACAGCTTAAATGCATTTT
>JABXWE010048415.1:0-17697 GCA_014611495.1 Limonius californicus
AGTACATTGTTATTATAATGAGGTTCAAGGATACAATTAATACAGCACAAATTTCACAATGGAATTTTACAGGTTGTTTATGTCACATAATGGAAAACTAAAATTATTCCTAACGAGGATTATAACTCACCCATGTTCGTTTTCTGCTCTACAGAATTTCGAAACTACCCTTAAGTTGTTTACGTCATAATAAGGTATCTCTCGTCTGTTAAAAAATGTTCACACATGCACATTATCTGAATATTCGAATTGTCTTGTAGAAAAGCTTCAAATTCATTAACTTTCTTTCTTACTGATTGTGCGTTGATATGGAAAACTGATATTGGAACCTTAGGTTTATCTAAGTTTTGCGTGTTTTTTTCTGTTTCTATTTCTACCCCTATTTCGTCTGATTAGATCTTTGTTGCCTTCCTTCTTGCTAAATAATGAAAAAACTTATTTATACTCACACCGGTTGGCCACAAATAGAGTTTTGAATTTCACTCAGCTCAGCTCAGCTCAGCTTGAAAATTTGAATATTAATTTTTTTCAACTAATCATGAAGGCTCTCAATCGTTACCTGTGGGTCTAATGTGAGATATGAAGATAAGACGCCTTTGGGCCTCCTTTTAATTTGCTAGTTTCCCCGGTTCCCCTTGGGTACATTAGGTTATTCCTGAGTCACAACATGCAAAAATATATTGGTTTCACACTTCACACCACATTTCGAATCCAAAGAAAGTAAAAAATTGTGTTGTCAGCTGGTAATGTGATGGCATCTTAATGGGATTATCAAGGGGTGCTGTTTGATTTCCTTACAGAACGTCGTTGATTAATGCAGGCTATTATTCGCACTTTCGCGCAATAAAGTTACGCAGGATACCCACACAGCACAAATGCAACCATTAGATATACAAAAGATATCCATAATGGATATCCAAGATATACATGAGATATCACAAGACATCTATTTTACATCCAGTGGACATACAGATGTCCCCCTAATATCCATTGTTTTGGATATCCATATGGTTATCCACAGGATATTTGTGTTACGGGAAATATATATCCATTAGATATATTTTCATACAACAGGAAGTCTAGTGGATATGCTTAAAATATCCTATAAATGTCCATCATATCCATAACAAATTCATTATAATCCTTACTTGGAAATTGATTTGATGTTAGATTAGGTAACTAATAAAAAAACAGTTTATTAATTATTTTTTATTTTGCACAAATAAGGGCAACTATATGTAGTATAAGGTGCAAGTCAGCTGTTAGCCGCTTCAGACGCCGAGTGTCGGTTATTCATCTTTCTGCTATACGGTTCTTTCTTTCCCTATAAAAAAGAAAAATTAGTTACAATTAGAATACACAGTATTTTATTCAGAAAACGAAAAATTAAGCGCCGGATGTGTCGACGGGACAAATCAAGTAAAGATTTATTTTCTAATTTTTCGGACATATTTAAAAATATAAATTTTACTAAATGGTCTTTCCCGGGTAATGAACAACACGACACTGACATAACCTTACTTTTTGATTAAATACCATGACCTTCTCGATTCCGTCCACATCGAGAAGGCCATGTTTAAATACAATTATACAATTATAATACATTAATTAACAGAATACTACTTACCTAGGTACTCGTTTCACGCTATTTCAACCAAATTTTCAACTTCAACACAAAGATGAAAGAACACAAATCAGGGAAACACAAATCACAGGACAGCGTATGTGAGCGTATGACGGAAGCGGTAACAACGCCATCTATAGAACATTTAAGTTAATACAAACCGTTGTGGGTCCAGGCAGCCGCGTGGCGCCAAAATACCCTGAATTTATTTGCGTGAATGCATTTCAATTTTCAAACTATTAAAAATTCAAAATTATCAGGAAATAGTTAAATTAATTATTAAGTATTTAGAAATAATCTATAAATATTTATGGATATTTTATAGATATTTGTGGTATATCCATTAGATATATCTTTTATAACTCATATATGTCGCTTTATTTCTTATAATTCTTCATATTAAAATATCTATGAAGCTTAAACACAACCAAAATTTTAAAAAACCTTATTTCTTACTATTCAGTTACTTGTACAATTATCCTAAATTTCATGTCTATTAGATATCTAAAGGATATATTTCATGGAGTTGACATCAGATGGACAACATGGACGTCCATTATACATTCAATGGATTTTCTGTGCTGTGTGGGTAGCAGGATCAAGCGGAAAAGAACACACAGTTCTGTTTATTTTTTCGAAAACAACTGCTGCAAGAGCAATTAGAACCATAAAAAAACTTCAGTAGAATCTTATTCTGCATGCAACATACAGTCTTCATCATGCTCCCTCTGATTTTTATTTGTATGGTCTACTAAACAAATTTTTAGCCACGAAAGATTTCAGTCAAATAACGATGCTCCTCAAGCATGGTTACTCATGCCATCCAAAGACTTCATCCAGAAAGGTATTAGAAATCTTCCAGATCGGCTGCGCAAGTGTATCACTAGGCAAGGGGCTACATCAAAAAATAATATAGTTTTCATCGTTGTAAGGTTGTAATACTTTCTTCTAAATAAATTCTTATTTAAGATTGTCAGTCCTCTTAATTTATAATATGTCACAATTAATCACATTTTTTATGTTAAATTGTAAAATACCTTTGATTTAAATTGCACGTTTCTCAAGCAATGTGAGGTTATACACGTGTTTTGGTGGGTAATTTTTGATATCTCAAACCATTTACCCTCCAGAAACCCCTAGTCATGTTGTTTCGTATCCTCCATCAGTAATTTACAAAGATTTTTCCCATTTATTCTTAGAAAGTATTAAAATTCAACAAAAAAAATACTCTTAGAAGTGCAATATTTTTCACATTTCATTACTGTATTATTTTAAATTCAACGATTTTCAAGCTGTTTTCTTTTCCTTTTTAATAACTTGTTTAAATTAATGAATTTGTAATTGCTTTTGGCCTCTAATCCGTCGGACTACTTTTCTTATAATTTTAATAATAATGGTATACAAAATTTCGACATTTTATGTGTAAACGATACGTTTTGAGATAGTGTATCTTGTAGGAAAAGTACATCACTGTGTTCCATATTCGTTAACCTTGTTGTTTGAATTACGGAACTGTTGCAGAAATATGAAATGCCCTATAAATCATTCTTAATGTTTCCAATTGAATTTTAACAGGAGAAATTCGAAATGTTTTTGTACATTCACGTCCGACCTATTGTATAATTTGGTTTGCCAATGAATTCGACTGTTACGAAAATCACGTAGAAAGTATCCAGTGGTCAATTGGTTGCTTCCAGTGGAATATTACTGGGCGTTTTTAAATGCAGAACGCAAGTGTAAGTGTTCGAAAGCTGTTTTTGGAATAATCACTGCAATCAGTTGATTTCACCAATTCCTCTTCAAGCCAAGAAGGTTATTTGTTGCACCTTGCGCTTTTAATAACTACTAACTAATTCTTCGCACTATTATTAGACGACCGGTTTTCTTGTTTCAATTAACTGGCCGTAGCACATGCAAATTATTTAAGAGAAAGAACACACTATTATGTAATGAGGAAAATAATAAGATTAACTACATTACTAAGAATTGGAATAATCGAAGTAAATAGTTGTTTAACCAGACATTTAATGTATGAAAAAACATATTTGTATTTACAGATATCTATATTAAATCGAATACAGTGTGTCAAATTTAATAAAAGCTTTCTCTAAGGTGAAACCTGGATGTATTGGCAATTCAGAGATTTTATCAAACTGCATTTAAAATATTTTTATTTTGACATTATCACTAACTGTACGGGGATCCCAACACGATCGGGCAACCAAAATTTTTATATTCATTTTCCTCTCTCCTGAGTCTTATGGCCTTCTATTTGAACGCCAGAAAACGAACTGCAACCAATGTAAGAGACAATATGTATAATATACGATCAAATAATTTAGTGACAGAATCTTGGTATTGTTCTGCTAGTAAGAAAACAGATGTCTGCATTATGTTCTTAAAGAGTGGTAGTTTGTAATAAGCCCAACAAATTTTACTAAATTTTGTCTGCATATATCGTACAGTAAGTTGATTTTGTTGTATTTTTACATTATTTTGGAAATTATTGGATGAGTTGTTATGATTTTTCGACAATTTTTGGCCTTATTTCTATTTTAGATATACTGTCAACTAATTAAAAAAAACACAAGTGGAAAGGTCGCTATGGCGACAATAACTAATTTTGGTTCACTGTAGTACACGTTTTGCAATTTGCGGTAGCTACGCTTAAAACTTGCAGATACTCACATTAAGGCTAATAGTTGTCAAAAAATTATCCAGTTGATTTTAATTCAAAGAAATGTTAAAGGAAATGATTTAAAAAACGAAAATTAATATAAATTTACAACACAAATTTAAATTTTACAGTCAGTGATATTATTATTCTGTAGCGTTTCCTTCATATCTTGGTCTTAATTCCTCCTCCCTAAATAACAACCGACCAGAAAGAGAAATCTAACTAATAATTATTTCAAATCAAATTTGAAGTATAAAAACGAAAACATCATTTAAATAGTTAGTAATGGAAGGAAATGTTTTTTTAATATCCGTTTGATTGTATATCACAGGCACTAAAGCAAATGCAGTTTCTTATATAAGGATTAATTAGCAACGTGACACTAATTATACCTAACTAATTTAGCAAGATGTGGATATATTTAAAAACACAAAGTTTACAAGAAAAAATTTATAATTTTAATTAAAATTAACTACTAATATTATGCATTTAGTTAGTCTTTTTTAATATAGAAATAACTTGGGAATATGAATCTTCTGAAGACCAATTAAAACTTTCAACAAACGGCGCTAAAGCTATCATAACACCAGAAGTAAAGGGTGTATTAAGCCAGCGCCACACATTTGCAGTGGCTACAACAATGCCTTCATATTATTAAAAAATTGTTGACTGTAGGTAAATCATGAAAAACTATTTAAAATGGCGATAAAATATATTTTGATAGGCTTATGCTAAAGGAAATATTTAGTGTAGAATAAAAAATTAAACTGCTTAAACATGTGCCAAATCAAGCAATTGAAATCCTTCAAGAAATATTTATAAAGTGTGGAATGGCGACAATATCCCAGAAGAATGGAACAAGTCCTATATAATCTCGATATATAGAGAAGGAAACAAAAAGGACTGCGGAAATTATAGAGGGATAGCAGTGGCCTCGTCAATAGGGAGACTGTATGGACGAATTCTAAAGAAAAGAGTGGAAGAAGAAAACGAAGAAGTCGAAGAGCAGAGTGGAATTAGATCGGGAAGGTCTTGTGTCGATAATATTTTCACCCTGAAGCAGCTATCAGAGAAATGTTTAGCGAGAGGGAAAGAGTTGCATGTAGTCTTCATAGATGCAAAGAAGGCATATGATTCGGTGCCACAGGCAAAACTATGGGAGGCACTGAGGAAAGCTAACATAAGTATGGAAACTATGAAAGCTATACAGAGACTATGTAACGAATCAAATAGTCAGGTTAAAATTGGAAATCGATTGTCTTCCCCGTTCAAAAAAGATAAGGGATTAAAACAAGGTTGTCCGATCTCACCCACACTATTTAAAATATACCTCAATCAAGCTCTGAGAAACTGGACGAAAAAATGTAGAAATATGGGAGTACAGTTAGACGACGAACTATGAGGTTCAGAGATAAATATTGATAAGACGCAGTACATGGTCATCGGAGGACAAAGTAGAGACTTAGATTTAGAAGGAAGCACAATTAAACACACGACAGAGTACAAATATCTCGGAGTAACAATAACACAGGACGGAAGAGACGAAAAAGAGGTAAGAGTAAAGCTTGGGAAAGGGAAAGCAATAGTAAGACAACTACATCCATATCTGTGTAACAATAATATAAGGGAAAAAACAAAAAAGCAAATTTACTCGACAATCTTCGAAAGCTGTGTTACATACGGTGCCGAAATATGGGTACTTAACCAAAACTTAAAAGATAGATTATCCGCCGCAGAGATGGAATTTTGGAGAAGAAGCGCCCAAATATCACGGGTACGCCATATTACAAATGCAGAAGTGAGGCGGAAAATAAATGTCAAAAATAATATCATAGATAAAGTACAACAGAAACAACTCACGTGGTATGGATATATGAAACGGATGGAAAGGCACAGAATACCTAAGAAAACTTTTGAATGGGTCGCGAAACAAAGAAGAAAAACAGGCAGACCTAGATCAGAATGGAATCAGAATATAGAAACAGCGATGGAAATAACGAATTTGGAAGAATGAGATTGGAACGACAGAAAGAAATGGAAAAAGGGATGCGAGAAACGGCAATAGAAGCTGCAACAAACTCGCTTATATGTACATATATATTGCTGTGTTACACCCAATAAAATAACTAAATTCTAATTAAATATAAAGCATTGAAGCTATGTGTAGCTTTTCTGTATGAAAATAAGTCTTTCACACACACAGATTTGAAACGAGGTCATTTGTTGTTCTTTCTGATGTGTTTTCGGGAAGTAATGATGTGGAGTTGCCGGTTTTTTCGTTTATCCTCCGGGATTTTTCTATTGGATTTTCCTTTTAGACGTTGTGAATAAGCCTTGCAACGACTTTTCTTGGATTTTAAGCTGTAATTTAAAATAATATTAGGATTTGTGTTAACGATTTGACAGTTCAGATTAAGTTTGTGAATTTTAGTACACTTATGTGTTGTTTGGTCTTATATTGTATTGAATGCTTTTGTATTGGCATAAGAGGCAACTTTGCGTCGTATTTTCTTTAGCAATAAAGATGTATTTATTTGTTTATTTGCAAAAAACTTGATTTTCTTCGACAAAGATAGAAATTGTTTGAAATACTTATTATTTATGTTTAAAACAGCTATTTGACTATGTATAAATTTACTACAGGTGATTTAGTTGATTTTCATCGTGTTTCCCATACCAACAATGTTGTATTTGTTTAAATATTTATGCCTTAAGCTAATTTTGACAATTTTGGCTATGCTTCTGTAAATTATGATTTGTATTGTATTCCTAAGGGAACTTTTGTGTTAAATGCAGTTGAGTAATAAGACAGGGCATCTTTTGGTATATGATTTGTTAGAAACAACGTTGTATTTATCAATTATTCATGGATGTGTTGTTATTTGACCTTGAAAATTTCAAAATTATCTAATTTCCACCTGTTTATGTGTTTTAATCTGGATAAAATGTTTTATAAACAATGTTTGGATCTGTGTAGAATAGTTTAAGTGTGTTTGAGTTGCTTTTTTACGTTTAATTAGTTATTTATCGTCAAATTGTTGAATTTGTCAATATTTATTTTTTTATTTGTGATTTTTAGTATGTCATGTTTGGTGTCTAAATTTGTGTCTTTCCATGTAGTTTACGAATATAATTTTGGTTTTTCCCTAACATGATGCATTAAAAAGTTATTTGGAATTTAAGTTTTTTGTGCAATTTTGAATAATAATCAAGCTCGATCCTCATTGGTCGAAATTTCCTGATGACATTCCAGCTTGATTAGATTTTGTTGAAATTTATGTAGATTTGTTGCGTTTCCTTGGAAACGATAGTTTTTTTTTTAAAGGTATAAAAGCAAATTTTCCAAGGAGGAGCGACACTTGCTACTATCACTTGCTAAAATGACCTGTAATTTTTTCGACGCTGAACTTTTGTCAATTGTATATCCGAAAATTTTGTAATTTGAGGTTATGTGTTTGTTTACATGTCAAAAGTTAAATAAATTATTTTAAAAGTTAAAAGTGCCTTACTCATCTGTGCTACAAATAATTATTATCAACAATTACAAGTGCTTCGAAGTTATATTATCAACAAATAAATACGATTTAATCCGATCTACGAATATAAAAGTTTGAAAAGTGTTTTCACTTACCGAATAATTTTTGAGACATCCAGTGCGACGACAACAATAAATAAATTAGCAGCAGTGCTTCGTGTATATAAACTAAATACTGGTCAACATTTAAAACCAAGGAGCTATCAGTTTATTACTTGAGATTGATTGATGGGAGCATAACCTGTAATAAATTGGGTGATCATTTTTGGAACGACGACTGTATTATTACTACAAGAGGTAAAAGCTATTTATTTACCTGGAAGCTGGGACAACGTGGACGATCCAGTAAACATTTGAGAGGCCATTGGAAACACCAAAACAGAATCAAGAAATTGGAACGATTTGGGAAAGCGGTTGCAGTGACAGAAGTACAAGCCCGAAGGTCACGAGAACGGCGCACACGAATTTTCAACACGTCAAAATAAGAAATAAGGTTAGTCAGTCGTTTAAAAATAAGTTTTGAGATTAAAAGGAGGTAGTTTATTTTAGATTTGTATTTCTTGTGAATTACATGCTTATTTCTAGTAAAGTATTTGCAAAGGCTGTTGTTGCTGTGTTTATTCAAAATTTAAATTTCAGTACCAAATTATTTTGATGTTTTCCATTAGTTTCCATCAATACGAGTGTAAATTTGCAACCCCATTTTATTACAACCATTATTATAATTAACCCTGAGATTTGTTTATTGTTTTTGAATTTCATTTCTTTTGTAAATTCATGCTATTTTATTTTAAAGAGTCTCGATTTAGATTTGTGTTGTGTAAAAGGTACATTCTAATACATTGTTGTTATAATTTTATTAACATATTTGGAAGTATAAGCATACAGGTGTGCATTATTTTATTTGGTGATATTACAGCGAAGTTTAGTACACTTGTTACGAACATAAATTTTGGGCATTGTAAAGTGGGGCTTTACATTTCAGCACACTTCATTTCATTTCACTTTTACACAGTATCACACAGGAATATATTATCTATAAAAAATTAACCAGTACCGGCATATCTTTGAATTATTTTTCGAAAAATGCACAGTTGTATAAGACGTGTTATAAGTTAAGAATGGAAATATAATATGCAATAAATTATATGTATTTCAATACTGTCAAGAATAACTTTTGATTTTCAAAGAACATCCGGTGCTGCATATAATAAACAGACAGAATCAATCATTCAAATATGATTAATTATAAGATTTGCTGATGACGACCTCATTAGTGTAACTTTTAGTGTTGATGATGAAGCTGAAACAGATTTAAATAAAATAACTATTTATTTATGTCAAACTTCCAATGATAAATATTGCTATTGATTCTATCGTTTTAAGCAAAATGTTGATAAAAAAAGTTCCATTTGCAAGTACATATTATAACTGAGGATCAGTACAACATAGTTTTAGCCATGTAAATCCATCTCAATTTTGATTTCAATATATCTGCCAGGAATGAATACTCTATTTTATTGATATTACATTTAATGCCGGATAGTATCAAATACAAAATTGTATAGTTGTTACTAGTACTAGAGGATGGAGGAATAACTCACAAAACCGAGAAAATTGATGGGCTGATGGGAAAATGAGGGCTAAGAGAAGAAATTAGTTATTGATAATATTGCTGAGAATAAGATTGTAAGGGTAATAATACATGTTTTATTTAAAACTTATTGGTATGTTCTGTACAGACTAGTGCACCGCTTAAAATAATAACTACATTATCTTGAATTGGACGCTTATGCAGTTATCCATTTCATATTGTAGCTGTAAGTAATATATAATTAGTTAGGAACATGACAGTTTTCAAATATAATTAATAGCTTAACTTTCATGACAAGGCATGCCAACGAAATAGTCCGGCACAATATCCCTCTGGCATAGAAATTTACTGTAACTTTAAATAAATAAATTAATGCTAATTGCATTTAAAATGCTACTTGCAGCCTTGGATCTCGAATATTTTAAGTAAGTATGGAAAGCAGCAACAACAAATTATTAATACATCTAAAAGTACAATGAAAGTGGCTAGAATACCTCTAAACACTAAATATTTAACAGCAAATTGTTTCGTAGAACACTGAACACCTTGTGTAAACAGCATATCTGGTACATACAGATTTTGATCGTTCGTATTTAGTTTTACGGCGAGATCTTCAAAACACGATATTACTTTTACAATTTCAGCGGAAAATTTTCTACTATTTGAAATGAAATTTGGAAATCTTGTCGAAATTCTTGTTTACATACATCGATGGAATAATTCCAGTTTTGTTTTCATTTGGATGAGCATAGCGAACTATTCTTTGTTCCTCAGTAAACATTATCCTGTAAAATATTTCAAAATTACATTTCTGTTTTAGTTTAAATTGAATTAGCTTAAGTCATATAAATAATAAATTATAGCGTTTGAGATTATGCTGACATGCTTATTGAATACCCGTTATAAATTATTTAAAAATAATCAAAGTAAATATACAGGATGAGTCGGGAGGAACGGACCAAACTCCAGGAGTGTATTGTACACGTGCAAATAATGTAAAAAAACTCAAATGTTGTTATCCGATTTTTATTTTTTTTTCAAGTTAGAGCCTAATTAAAAATAAACAAAATTTCATACATTAACGTTTTGGTAATCATAGCGTTCTTACAATAAATGTTCAAAAATACCACCATTCACCTATAAACATTTTCTGCTTCGTCTACGAAAGGCGCCTGTAAAAAAATGTTTATCTAGTATGCCATGTTCGAGGCTCAAAAACATTTGATAACTTTATTGTTCTAATAATGTGTCCGTGTATTGTGACAGTGCTTTAACGTTAATTTTTGAGTTTTACGATTAAAGTATTACAAAATATTAGACACTTATTCAAATTTAGAATATGCAAATATGGTGTTTGTTTATTGTATTTGTAATGGGAATGCTGCAGCTGCTGTTGAAGAATATCGTCCACGGTTTCCACATCAGAGACATCCTAATAAAAACGTATTTATCAGAGTTTTCAACAAACTGTGCGAGACCAGAAAGATTCCCAGGGTTAACATAACATCTGAACGAGCGACTCGACAAGATTTAGAAGACGTAGGAGATATTCTGGATTTAGTAGCAGAAGATGCAACGACCAGCTCACGAAGAATTAGTATTCAATTGGGCATTCCACAAACAAGAGTAATAAACACACTCCACGAGCAAGGCTTACATCCATACCATGTACAGAGAGTACAGCACCTACAACCGGTAGATTATCCTAAACGTATGGAATTTTGTGGGTGGATAAATAATAATCCTCGTGTTGTATCGCACATACTTTTTACAAATGAAGCAACATTAACCCGTAACGGCATTAATAATACGCACAACTGTCATGTATGGTCAGACGCAAAATCCCCACGCAACAGTCGAAAGTAATTTTCAACAGAAGTTTTCAGTAAACGTGTGGTGTGTATGGTCGATGGTTATTTAATTGGCCCTTTTCATTTTCCAAATACAGTTTTAGTGGACCTTTTTTGTTGTTATCATGCAAAATTGCCGATTAATATTTTGTCTACACGCTGGATCTGTCCTTGAAGGGAGTCCTACGTGTTAAATTGTTCTAGAATTATTGCACCATATTTCGCAATGTGGTGTAATATTTTTGGCCAATGCATATTCGCGTTGAGTTTCCTCTTCAGTCGAATTCAACATCTTGCTCGGCCCAGTCACCCGATTCCATCTACGGGGACTGCTAATAAATTAAGAAATAGAGTGGGCGCTAGGCTTTGGGGGTGAATTGACATTTTTTTTGATACCGGGTTGTGTCGCAGCTCTTCTGTTAATCAAGTTATCGTTTCGTATTTTTGCGTCAGGTAAAAGAATTTTCGACCTAGTCGGATTATATATATTAGCAGAATGTTAGCTTTGCGTAAAAATAATTCAGTGAAATTGTTTTCTCGATTTGTATCGGATAAAAGCGGCCAAACCCGTGGAAATTCTGTTCTTCGAGCTGTTGTAAGTGATCTTCCCGTCCAGCGGCGAAGATATTGTCATCTGAAATTCCTGCCTCTTTTCCCTCGGCGTCGCAAAAGCCTGTCAGAAGCGATCCAATGTTCAGGGGCGTACCAGCGAATGTTTCCCGCTTCTGGAAGATCTTAGGGACACCCCAGTTGTGCCTCTCTCTCCCTACCGAACAACACTAAGGTAGAAGAAATTCTAACTGTGTGGTGAAAACTGTTTTCCGAGTTAATCTTCAAGTTTCAAGTGCTAAACCTTTTGTAAAAATACCACGTAAAGCCACCTTCAGTCGCCAATTGTTCTTTCTTCTTTTGGTTAAGCAGAGGGTAATCATATATTGTATTAAATTGTAAACACCGACGCCATTGGCTGCGTAGATGTCTTCTAAGAAATTACATATCGCAAGCCACTGACGGCGAGCCTTGTTCAGTTCGAACGTTCCAACAAAATCTTGTATTATTGAACCGTAAATATTACCATTTTCCATGTAATCGTTGTCATTTTTGTATCATGTCAGTAAACTAAAAGAAGTTTAATTATATTTGTCTTGAAATTTGCCTCATCTTTTATTTCTGTGTATTTTTATTTTATTGTGTGTAAGAATTTTGCAAGCTTTATATACAGGAGGAGGCACAATAAAGGTGACTCCGATTCCCGTAAGCTGCTGGCTTCTCGGCTTTCTACAAAAACTGGTAATCTGCTGTGATTTGGAAGGTGGCGCCCGTTAATCTTGATCTACCCTGTACACAACTAGGAAGATTTCCCTCCCGTATGCGGTTTCCGTGAACCACCCCTACTCCTCTGAGCTAAGCTGTAGGCCTTTTTTCACCTATCCTGTTGCGGGTCGATGAAAAAGCTCGTTTGGCCCGTAACGCATTTAATAAGAATGTAAGAGAGTGGGATACCAAAATCTATGGTGAACTATACTAAAGCAATAGCCAAAAAAGGTACATGCCACCCCAGAAAAGATGAAAGAAATTCTGTAAAGCATAAAACAGGCAAAAATGTTAGAAAAACATAATAAACAGTTTAAATCAACAGTAGATTTTTTTTTTTTAATTTAACACCATTATGTTTACAATCTGTCCATTGGACAATAAGTAATTGTTTGGACAGTTATTACAGATATGTACATACAAATAATGACATGCAGGAGATGCTTCCAGTGAAGATTCTCCTTTAATATATGTATCTTAGCGAGGATACTGTGGGAACATAGATTACACATTGAGTCTAATTGTCATTAAGTAAACCTAATTAAATCTGGCCATTAGGTCGTTAGGCTTAAATTTCTTTAACCGTTGCACTGCACCAGTGGGTTCAAATAATGTTCGCGCAAGCACATTGGGGTGCACTTCAGTTCTAGCACAGTAATTAACACTAAATCGCTGAATTTCTTCTTTAATGGTAGGTATGTTTAAGTCTTCTGCTATTCTGGTGTTCGGAACATACCAGGGGGCGTCGACTACTGGTCGTAGTACTTTATTCTGGAAGCGCTGTAGGATTTCCAAGTTAGAGTTACTCGCTGTGCCCCACAGCTGAATCCCATAACTCCATATGGGTTTAAGGATGACCTTGTACAGCAGCAGTTTATTTTCGAGTGTGAGTTGGGATTGCCTCCCAATTAACCAGTACATTTGTCGAACAGTAGACGCCCAAATTTGTATTTACAAGACTAACGCCTTATTTAATGCTCAACAAGAAAACATGAAACTTCCTATTGATCTTCTATTCAGATGATAGTTCGTAAATTTATAAATATGTTTTTTTAATTAAAGAACACTAATAATAACTAATACAGTTTACATTTTTACCCAATGTATCTTTGTTACATAAGATCTGGTAAATACAATTTTACATGCATTTTACTTATAGACTAGAAACCTGGAAAACGGGGTATCAATAGTCAATAGACATGGCCGTACTAGGTAACTGCAGGAAAAAAATTATGGTCGTTTTGATATGGTTTGACTACATTTGAATTTTATTTCATTCTGTGTGGTATAAAAGAAAACCGGGAAAGGGGAAACCTTGTAAACGCAGTTTAAATCTATTTGCAGAGAAAAGCGTCGTGCAATTAAAAACTTATCGTTGTTATAGAATAGATATCCTTCAGGCATTCTACTAATGTTTAAACACATGTTTAATGAAATATAATTACTGATGACGTCAACATGTCACATAAATAATCCGCAATGCCAATAAGCATAATTAACCCGTACGGTTTACCTTCTATTATAAACACATTAAAATCGTTTTATTAATAATGATCAAACAATGTACAGGGGATTGCAAGAGTGCGATTGTGATAATGGAAAGTTTTAAATAACATTTTCAATGCAAACTGATAATGTTTAAATGCCTGCATGACACTTTTAGGTAAGCGGCGAAGGGAATAATTTTAAAGGATACCACAACTTGGTAACTTAGCAAAATATGTTTAGATTCCACTTCGAAAACTTTATTTTACTAACATTTACAAACATGTTCTTATGCTTGCTTAGAAAAAACTTGCAATGATAACTTATAACGTATCGATTATTGACCTAAAACGAGCTATTCCAAATGTCTGACGAATTAAATAAAATATTAATCGGTAATAAATATTTAGTTTTACTTTTCTGTATTCAAATTCTCTTCTTAGTTTCGTGGATGTTTATCTTATTAGCCATTACCATTCCTGGATTATTCCATATCGTAAGTACCTACTGTAGAGATGTTGGTAGGATCTTATATAAGATATTACATATCTGAAAAACGATCGTGAAAATGGATCCTTACTTAGTAATAAACCTAAACCGACAGTTAAAAGGTTGAAATTTTTCTTTCTTTCTTCTTTCTTTCTCTTCTACCATTTATACCTCACGGTGTTGGGGAATTGAGCCACTTTCTATATCCTCTTCTGTCCCTAGCGAGGGTTCTTAGTTGTTGCCAGGTCTTTCCCTTACTTTTAGCGATTTCCTTGATATTATCTTCCCATCCCTTTCGGGGTCTTCTTCTTGGTCTTTGTCCCTCACATCTCATTTCAAACATCTTCTTTGGATATCTTTCGGTTCCCATTCGGATCATGTGGCCATATCATTGTACTGTTTCCTTTCTAAATTTTGTATTAAAGGCTCTTGTTGCAGCTCTTTTCTTATGCTTCTGTTCCTTATCCTATTTCTTCTCGTCTTCCCCATTACCCGTCTTAGGTATCTCATTGCGGGTGTAGTTAATTTGGATCTATGCTTGTCTGTTACTATCTGTTCATTTTTTTATGGTGTTAATAATTTCACATTTTTTTGCATTTTGTTTAGGACTTCGGTATTGGTAGTCCTATCTGTCCAAGGGGTACGTCACATTCTGCGGCAGCACCACATTTCGAAGGCTTGCAGTTTATCTGTGTGATTCTTCTTGAGGGTCCAAGCTTCAACTCCATACAAAAGCCCGGAAAATATGTAACAACGCAACCTCCTCATCCTAAGTCTTATATTAATATCCCGGCTAGTGAATAACTTTTTCATGTTCATAAATGTTGCCCTGGCTATTTCTATTCTCGTTCTTATCTCTTTTGTTTGGTCGCCCGATTGTTTCATCCAACTTCCTAGATATCTACATAACTGCACATTTTCTATGACGATGTTTGCTATTGTCAGGTTTATATGGTTTTGATTTTGTGGGGACTTGGTACCTACCATTAGCTTGATTTTATTAACATTTATTTTCAGACCGTATTCATTACATTGATCATTTAGTTTTTCTAGAATGTGTTGTATGTTATTAAGACTGCCCGTTAACAGGACGGTGTCATCAGCATACTTCATCTTATTAACAACTTCTCAATTTATAACTACTCCTACTGACTCTTCTTCCAAGGTTTCTTTAAAGATAGTTTCACTATAAAGGTTAAATAGGAGGGCCGACAGAATACATCTTTGTCTTACTCCACAGTGGATCTCCATTTCTTCCTTTAGTTATTCTTCAACTTTTGTATTAGCCTTTTGGCCCCAATATAGATTATCAATTATTCTCACGTCGTCCGAGTGAATGTTTTTGTTGAATAGTAGCTGGCGTAACTTATGATGTTTCACTTAATCAAAAGCCTTTTCAAAATCTATGTAACATGCAAACACATCTCGATTTATACCCAGACAGCGTTGGAAAAGAACGTTAATTCCAAAGAGGGCCTCCTCTCTTGTCCCGAGTCCTTCGCGGAATCCTAACTGTGTATTGCTTATGTCTTCTTCCAGCTTTCTATGTATTCTTTTGTGAATGATCTTTAAGAATAGCTTTACGGTGAAGCTCATGAGCACGATTATTCGGTAGTCTGAACATGCTTTTGGATTTGGCTTCTTGGGAATAAGCACAAGATAGACGACAACCACTGTTTAGGGATTTCCCCCTTTTCGTAGATGATATTGAACAGGTCCCAAAGAATATCAATTACTCGTCATCAAAGAGTTTGATAAGCTCTATAGGTATTGTGTAAGGGCCGGCAGCTTTACCGGGTGTCATAGTTTCCAAGGCGTATTCCATTTCTGATTTTAATATTTTTATGTTGTTCTCTTCCAAGATCGGTTTCGGAGGTCTGCCATCATTAAAGAGTTCCGTGAGGTATGCTTTCCAGCTCTTTAATTTGTCCTCTGCGTCGGTTATTATACCCCCATCTGTGTCCTTGATTATATCACGAACAGTTTTGTTTTTATTGCATCCAGCCATTTCCTTTATCTTTTTGTGCATATGGAAGTCGTCAAATTTCTTCTCCAGTAGTTCAATCTCCTCACATTGAGCGGCTAGATAAACTTATTTGGCTTCTTTAACTTTCTTTTGTATTGTTTTATGTATTTTCTTATATTCACTCATTTTACCTTTGCTCTTCCTCCTCTTTTCCATAAGATCCAGAATTTCTGATGTTATCCAGGGCCTCTTCTTGGTTTTATTTGATTATTAGATAGTTTCTAACTATTGTTTCTAACCCTGTTTGTATGTGTTTCCACTTTCCACCCACATCTGTTTCGTTGAGCATATTAATGTTTCTCATATCAAGAGATCCGAAAAAGCTGATCTTCAGCGGGCTGTGGAATGAAAAGTCACGGCTTTACTAGACTAAAGGAATGTTTATGATGTCAGATAAATTAGTTATTTTTTTTTATACGAATCTGACAGATTGTTAAAATGATTTTTAATACATTTCAAAGAGCATGCATTATTGAATTTTACTTTCGGAACGGCTTTGAAGTTGACGGAGAATGGACCTATTCGATTCCTCCTTGTATTGAGGAATTCCGAGAGAGGTATCCCAATGAAATCATTACATACCGAAATTTCATGCTTTGGTTAAGAATTTAGTCAGCAATTTTCGAGAAACTGGAAGTGTTGGAAGGAAAGAAGGGTCTGGTAAGCCAAAGAAGATAGTACCTGCTTTAATTGAAACTGTAAGACAACGAATTGAGGAGGCTCCAAAAACACCATTTAGACATTTATGCCAGCAAGTTGATGATTTTAGTTACGGTACATACCACAGAATATTGAGACAAGCTTTGCATCTGCATCCTTACCGATTTATTTCCGTTCGGGAGCTTTTAGGACAGGATTATCCAAAAAGAGTTCAGTTTTGTCGTTGGTTTTTGGATAATCTCAATGATGAGCAGTTAAATTTAACCTTTTTTACCGACGAAGCCTGGTTTTACCTTAGTGGGTATGTTAATTCACAGAATATGCGGATTTGGAGTAGCGAGAATCCACACGTTACAATTAAAGCTCCCCTTCATCCACAGAAAATAGGAGTCTGGGTTGGAATGAGTCGTCGTAGGTTAGTTGGGCCAATATTTTTCGAAGGC
>JABXWE010048419.1:0-17536 GCA_014611495.1 Limonius californicus
GTAATGTCTGCTAAAAATCTATTAGGACTGCTTCTGTTTCATTAACCATACCAAAATATATACAAGACGGTAACTACTTTCTGTTAATATTAATAAATACAAACTATATCAACAATGTGATTATCTATGCCCCACCTTTCAAAGAGTACCTAACATGTGATGCAAAAATATTCAAATTAAAATGTTATGCGTGAAAGAACTATAAGCAAATGCCAATTTAAACAACTTATTCACCTGTCACAATATGTTTAATCTGGTAGTTGAAATTTATTTGGTATTTGTTGTTGTTGACTAAAAAGGGTTTTTTTAATTTAAATAGTTTCAACTTTGCTTATATTTACGTTCGAAGAAATAAACGCAAGGCACTGCGGCCGGTTCGTAACATGACAGCTACGACATGCCTTGTATAACTCAGCCAATCCTAATTTGAAAACTTTTTGATCGCTCGTTACAAAATTGGATTCCCTAAATTCTTTTCCCTCTACAAGTACAGCTGAAGAGAATTTTCATAGGTTGGGTCTAAAATTTTTGTTGGTCGCTTGTAAGATTCTATGGAAATTTTTGTTTGTCAATTAAACATGCCGAAATTGCTGAAGATATACATTTCTATGAAATATACTGATAATTAAAAAAGATAGCCATATTATTCAGAATAAATTAAGTTGTCATCATTTTTCTCTACAAATATTTTTAAACTTAGATATATAGAATACTTAGATGCTCTTTAGGCAGACTCTCAATTGCAGATAAAAATTGCATACCTTTACATTTCCGATTCAATTTCATGTTTAGTTGGATCAGAAAATTGTCCTAAACATAAACTACTTAAAAACAATGTCTTTTTCTTCTGCTTCTGTTTCTTCTTCTTCTTTCTTTCTTGGTTATATATTGTCAACTGCGGAACATACGTCTCCTCTAGTCTTTTCCAGAGGCGGCCGTGGACGAAAGGTTGGCGCGTTAAACTTTTATCCTGAAGGTCCTGGGTTCAATTCCCAGTACCGAAACATCGGATTTTTAACGGTCGGTCCGCCTTGCAAGGCAATGACAAACCAGCGAGGTATTCTGCCTAGTAAATCTTCTCTGGAGTAGAAGTGATTTCACTTTCCGTGGTTCGGAGACCACGTTAAGCTGTAGGTCCTTTATGTCTGTGGCACTTTAAACACGCAACACAGGCATAGGAGAGAACAGAGCAGGTCGCTACGTCTCGTAAGAGATAAAACACTAGAAGAAGAAGTCTCTTCCACGTATTCCGGTCTTGATCTTCTTGCAAATAAGTTATTGAATACGAATCAATCTTCATCACCTGCTATTTTTTCATGGATAATTAAATATAAGATAAGTTAATAAATAGTTCTTAAACCAACAATAATAGGCTAAAAATCATAATAAAATGTAAATTTCGTCTTACTTCTCACAAGTAATAAACGCCGCTGTTATAAAAAGAAAACTATGGACGATATTTTACCACAATCGTTTAAGTGGTTTCACAAATCATATTTTATATCCTCGTGATGTATTTGACACGGAAGGCTTTCTTGCAAAACTATGTCAGATCTAATTAGGAAACTGTCGATTCAGCAGATTTTTCTATTCTTATCCGACCTTAGAGAAGGTGGGGTGCTCTACTAACCTCTGCAATAATTTCAGGGTTATTTTCAGCGTGTTGTAAACATACGATTTTGTCTTAAGTACATGACTTATTTAGTAGGTATGGGAAAATCGTGGTTACTATATTTAACTAACAGGCCAGATTTATGTACTTATGGGTATTCCTTGTAGGAGGTACCACCCAGACATGATCCTTTATGGAAGTTACTAGGAGTAAATTATGATGAATAAAGTATGTTGACACGAAAAAGTTCATATAAAATATGTCAATAACGAACAATGTCTCGGCAATCAGTACTAAAATTGCCTGTAATTGAGATTCAACAAAGTGTTATGTTAACTGCAATGGATTTAAATTACAACGATTTTCTGTCATTCGCATCAAGGTTTTATTGTGCAAGAATTAAACGGTTGTAATGTTTTGCATGCCTTAACTACATATTTAAATAATTTATATCTTAACAAGCTTAAAACTATAAAATTTCATATTTTTATGTCTATTAAGCTTGCATGCTTCGGTGATTTTGTGAATGTTTAATTCGATTTTTTTCCGGGAAATGCTAATAATAACTAATCTGTTTGTCTCTTTCAACATATAAATAAATCTCTTGTATTTTACCCATAAATTATTTTCATTAAAAAACAGGTTAATATTGCTAAATATTTTATCTATATGTTAATTCCGTATCCCTTCCACCGATTTCAACATTTACATTACTTTCTACTGTGGGTTATTAGAAGCCACGCACGTCAATTGGTATTTTTCGGAACAGCATAGATCAAACGAAGGAAATCTTTAGGAAAAAACAAATATTTATTTGAATATTACAGTTACATTTCAACATTTACTTGATAATAACATTATACCACTGGGATATTTAACAATACTGGTATACATTATGGAAAAAATAACAAATATCAGTACATACTGAAGACCACTGAAATTAGAAACTCATTTGTTTCAATTATTACTGATGTTAACTATGCGTTGCAACACTTTAAGAACTTAAATTATTGTTATATTTCGAACTCTGTTGAGAAAATAAGCAGCTGTGGGTTATAGAAGTCAGCGCATTAGACTTCTACGCTGAAAGTCTGGGTTTAATTCCCGATACCGGAACATCAAATTTTTAACAACCGTTATCCATCGCAAAGCAATGACAAACCAGCGTGGTATTTTCCCGAGTAAGTCTTCTCTAGAGTAGATGTGTTTACATTTTCCGTTGTTCGGAATCCACGTTAAGCTGTAAGTCCCCTATAGCTGTGGTACAAAACACGCAACACAGGCTAAGAGACAAAATAGCTACCTCTCGTAAGAGAAAAAGCACTCAAAGAAGAAGATTGAGGAAAATTATGAGAAAATTACTATCATAAATATTTTATTTAAAAATCCTATACTAATTTGTAACATTGATACTTTTCGCATAAAACTGCATAAAATTGCATCAAAGCTACACTAATAAAAATATATTCTTGGACTCTTGAAAAATGAAATTTAAATAGTCTACTGAAAGAATCGAGAAATTTCAAAAGTATAGGTGTATATAGGTTTAATTATAATTGAAACAAAATAGAACAATCAAAGGATAACAAATGTAAAACAATACTAAATACAGTATGTTCCATTAAAGAACAAAAAAAAAATAAAACAATGCAACTACCTACAGTATTTTCCACTGAATAAATAGGATAGTCAAATGAATGGAATAATAAAAAAAATACACCTGTACAATTACAAAATACATCCCTACGGCGAAACGTTCTTCTAAGTACATATCAAAAGTCTCTATCCAGATTATTTATCATAATAGTCTCCCTTTTGACTTTGACAGAGTAGCAGGTACAGCTGCAACTGCTACCGGTCGGCCTAGAGACCAAAATTTCTCTCAAAAAACCAGCTAGATATTATGGTGGTACCCGGGAATCGAACGCGGGACATCTTGCATCGCAACCCGCAGCTGTACTCACTAGGATTCGCGGTGTCTACCAGACATTTGTAAGAAAAGTACCATAAAAAATCGGGAGCGTAACCAATGGTTTAACTTAATTAATTTTAAATGCATAATATTGGGTTGTTACATGTATTTACATAGTTTTATGTACACAATTCAATCAAATATCATTGGTTTATTGACAGTCAACTTTCCTTCGATCACGTTTCTCTGAATAACCGGATTTCTAATAGTAATTAACCTCTACCTAACCTCTGAAACCGTGAAAAGCTACAACAATCTTTCGATGTATTTAAGATATTGGTTATAGAAACTTGTAAAATGTTCGATAAACAAAATAAAATTTGAATATTTAAGAAATGCCTCCGCTATTCAGTGAACTTCATTGCCGTTGAAGAAATAAGACGGATATCTGTTAGATTATTGTTCAAAAAATAAAGTTTGTTTTTGCATGAAGATTCCCTTTATTTAAATAATTATCTTTACTACTAACTAAATATGCCTACTTTGTATAGTTTCCTTCAAATTATATCATTATTGCCTCAGCGAAAGGTGCCTGGTAATCCCTGATTAAGATTTAACGTTTAATAATTCCTAGCAATGTACTTTCGGAACACTTTATTGCAGTACAATCTTCATTCAACAATTAAGAATTTTACCGTAAGCAAACAGTTTTCGCAGTATAATTAATATTTTTTTCGCCGAATTAAATGTTCGATATCAGTCCACGGTGTCCACATTTTTAAATAAACTATAAATAAATGTCTACTTCGCACAGACTTTCATCAACTACTTTGCTCTGTTTACTTCTTAAGTTTAAAAAATATGCAATTAAGGGAGACAATAAAGCATCGATCTAAGCTAATCTCTGAAAAGTATTTTATTACGCATTCAAGCTAATTAGGAAAGCTAATTTTTATACATAGTTGACTAGATTTAACATGAATAAGAATTGTTCAACTAAACAGGGTAATCTTAAATAATGAATTAAAAGAGGATAATTTAAGCTTCTTGCTTGAGTCACAACCCCTACGTAACATCAGCCTCTTTGCAACGTGTAACAATATCATAATGAGGGCGGTGATTTAAGTCGAGTTACAAGCAGCTTGCAAATCTTTGTTCTACAGGTAACTTTTTAAAGCGGATAACAATATAATTTGAAGTAGACTGCAAGTAATTACTAGATATTAAAAATTAGAACATTTTAGATTTAAAATAAGAGAATATTTTAAATAGCATAAACTTTAAAAGTTTTAAATTAAACAGTATTTGAATAGCTTCTACCGTTTTTGCAATTGTTTTAGAAGGCCCAGAAAGGTAGCAATAGGTGAATTAAAGATACTCCACACAATGGAACACCACACATTGCATCCACTAATTCAAATTTAGCAAACGTTGACAGTATCGTTCAAAACCACCTTATAACCTGAATCTTACGCTTTGTTTGTTTGTTTTTGATTGGGCGAGATCTACGACGTGGGTTTCCAAATATTTCTATACACTCAAGCCCTATTTGGCCCATTGTACATCCTAACTACTTTTGTCCATCTGATAATTCTAACCCAAATAGTGATTTTAACATGTCACACGTCATAGCGGCACGGCTTTATTTTTTATCCGACAGAAAGCCCACTTTTTGATTTTACCCCGCTAGAAAAATCTCAGACAAGATTGAATCCGCATCCCGTGAATCTAAGCAAGTGCACTAACCACTACAGCACTAAACCATGTGGAATGGTAAAAATACAGAAAAGTATCTAATCTATTGCAAAATATGTACATTAATTATTACCGAAATCTATAATTTATTTAGTATATGTATATAAAACTGATATAGACAACAGCTCTTGAATATTACGTAATTTACTCGTAATATATTAACAAGCAAAAGGCAATACATAAAACAATATCAGAAAATATTATGGACTAAAATAATGTCTGTTTTAAATGTACACTTAACGTCGAAATTTATTACAAAGTAAATATTTTAAATATATGTAAACTTTGATCTGCTGTATTTTAAAATAGCTAACTTATTACTACTAATACTAAATAATGCAGCACTAAAAGTTTAAGTAAACACTATTTTGCATAATTCAGAAGCTGAACTTTACCCATTATCGTCAACATCATTAAAATACTAATTACATTTCCTTTTCTACGAGAATACAAATAGTCACAGAAGATACCACACCCCTTTAATTTACACCTGCTGCAATTTGTAATTACTCATTCTTCGGGTAAAACTGTTACTAAATTTATATTCGGAGGACGCCTAGCTCTTGAACTTTCTTAAAACAGTTCAAAATCAAGTTTATTGTTACTTTCATAAAATCAAGAAAGGTCAACTACACTTTTTAATACAGAAAATAATGATTGTATCCCATTGAGACGTAGTGTTAACATAATTAGTTTTTAGAATTCGATCCCTCTAGAGATACTGGGTATGCAATTGAAAAACTTGCCAGAGAGAACTCAATGAAATTTTCTACATTGTTTTTATAATTTCAGTATAAGTATAAATTATATAAGATGTCGTGGTAGCTCACACAGAACGTTCGCCGTCTGGACAAAATGTCGATGATAACTTGGGTTCGATTCCCTAGCATTACCACGCATAAAAATCTTCTGCTGCAACCCAACACACCACTATTCCCCAACCATACGTTGGCAACCGTGAAATCTTAATGCTAAAAACCTTCTCTGAAATTTCTGTTCCTAGGATTCAACGTTGAACCGTAGGTCCCCAATGCTTGTACCTTACTTCTGATTTTTTTTTAATTTTCGCAATATATTGAATCATAATAAATACATGTCACCCTAAAATTAAGACTACTTATATAAATTACAATTCAATGACTGTCTATGAGTAGTCCTCCTCTTCAGCCGGTCTAGTTCTGAGGAAAAGCATGTGCCTGGAAAGAGCCCAGTACCCAGCAGTGGGGACGAAAAAGCTGTTGGCGACAATAACTTGAAAAGCCTTTCGTAATCTTCTACTAACCCAAAAACAGAAAATGTTATTTTAGCCTTCTCGTAATATTAAAAATTTTAAATTGTTTTGATATTACTTTAATTTTGTAATTAGAGATTTGAAATGGTAAATTATTATTTTGTGGGCATTAGAAGACTTCAAAAGGCTTCCCAGCTTATACTTAAGCTAAATAATAAATACAGAAACCTTGGTACCGATCTATAAAAGTTTACATTACATTCCCTATGCCAACCTCTTCAATTTACGCACAGTCTATTATTTCTTGCCTAGACAAATATCAAACAATTTTATAATCAGTTTAAAAGCAGTATTGACCACTTTTACAATTTCTTCTAAAATGCCTGTATTGGCTATCACATGCAAAACTGTATACGATTCTATCATCAGAGAACTATCTTAATTATCATTTAAGTATATAATCGAATTTAATTTGTAGCAATTTTGTACCAATTTGATTGTAATTAATAACAAGTTTTTATCTTAATCTGTAAACAACTTCCTAGAATACACTACATATGCCACTTGTCAGTTACTTAATATATTTTAACACATTATCGTTTCCTTGTCTTGATGAATATGTATATTACGCAACTTGCCCGCTTTTCAAGGTGGCCACCTATATATCTTTCGTTAATTTCTTTCCTAGTGGCTATTAAATACGGTTTGGCTTTTATTCAAAACGGTATCCTTGAAAACGCCAAGAACTATGCTCGGATACATGCCGACAAATAATTTAATATTCATTTCTTACATAATAACAATTTCCACAATAATTAAAACTTAAAGTACTAAACTATAATGTCTGGTATAAGAAGGTTGTTAAACAAAATCCTTTTGTCTGTAATGAAACCTTGGTCATGAAACTCAACTAACGTAAACCAGTGTCACTGCATAGCATCGATTAAAATTTTTATGGGACAAACACACATACTGGGAAGATATTGTCGGAAGTCTCAAGAAACAACATTCAACCACCTATCAACTGCTACGGATTCAAGAAACACTTGAGCAGGGCTTTGAAAATAAACTTTCTTAGACCTAGCCAAAGCCCTTGATACGGTATGGAAAACAGGACTAATGCATAAAACAATAAAAATAGAACCACCAAACTACATTATACGCATAATTGACTCGTTTATAAGTAATAGAAGATTCGAAAAGAATTAATGCAACCCTTTCTGAACCCAAAAGCATATGTGCTGCGGTACCCCAAGTGTCTATCCGAGGTCCAATACTATTTAACATATTTGTCTATGATACCCCACAACTGAATGACACAATTTTGGCAATGTTCGCGGATGATACCGCTTTCATTACGCAGCACCACGACATTAATCAAGCTGCAGAAGCACTCCAAAGAGCAATTAATACATGAATGGCCTGGTTCAGAAAATGGAATATAGAAATAAATCCAAGCAAATGTGAAACAATAATCTTCACGCTGAGACGACCGGCTAATCCGCAAAACATAATTATAAATCAAAAAGAAATGGAATGGAACCCCCCACATAAAGCCGTGAAATACCTAGGAGTTTTCTGGACAAAAAACTCAAATGGGGAATTCATATTAATAATAAATTAAACCAATGACTCTCATTATTATATCCTATTATAAACTGTAAATCCTCGTCTGAATTGAGTGCGTTCTATTAATTTACTTCAGCATCTTACGACCAATTATCACATAGTAGTATGGGGAAATGTACTCAAAACACAACTACGCAAACTACAAGTAATACAAAACAAGATACTTCGTATTGCAACTAGAGCTCCGTGGTATATGAGAAATAACCAGATTCACAATGAAAGAGGTGTTATTACCATTGAACAATACGTCCGAAAGACTGCAAGGACGTTCTTCGATAACGTATACCGATGTGCCAGCGCGGAATATTACACTCTCGGTGAAAAGAAGAATACATCAACGCCTAAAAAGACAAATGCCACTGGATCTCCTGCTGCAGAATTAGAATGAACAAGAAAGTAACCAAGTGACCAAAGATGTTAATTTAAAATTAATACTTAGTACTATGATATTGTGATGCTACCAGAACAATCTTTAATTTAGTGAAGTGAAAGGGCTTTGTGTCGTTTCAATCTGTGATTTTTACGCAACATATTATAATTAATAATGTCATGCATAGAATTAGTTTGCTAAACTGTCAATTATGTATATTGAAAAAAAAAATTGTCGGCAGCCTCTATAATTTTTCTGTATACCGAAGAATGTGTGTTAGGTGAAAAGTTTATGATTTATATTGCTTTTTATTTTCTGTTTCGTCATAGAACATGCACTAAATTTCTGACTTGATGAATATAATATGCGTCTTAACCATACAAGCATTGTTTGCTACTGCTTCTTTTACTGCTGCATTTAGGAAGCAGTCGAGAAAATAATTACAACCGTTAATACTAATATACATATACTGCATGATATTGAAAATACAACACCCAGTAAACCTTAATATATGTTAATAGATTTTAGGTGATAATATGGAAATACGAAATAGGAAAGCCATAGCCCAAGATAGAGACAGATTGAAATAACTACTTAAAGAGGCCAAGACCAAGACTGGGTTTGTAGAGCCAATAATGATGATGAGGATAATGAATATGGCTACATATAAAGTATTAATAATTAAATTTTCATGGCGATTGGAACAGCGTAACGTTCCGATTTTGTACGCCTCATTGCTTTGCTTTAGATTTTCATTTTCGCAATTTGGGTTGCATATATTTTGAATATTTTGGATTTATTTGAATTTCGAACTCGTAACTTTTCGACTTGCATTCGTTTAACTTTTACTTGTTGGATGGATGCTACGCGGATCGGGGAAATTCCTCGTGGTAGTGCACGTAGCTTCGGTTCTATTTAGCTGTTGTAAGCTGGATGTAAGGATGGATCTCCCAATTTAAGACCGTAGTTGTTAGATGAATTTATCCTTATGCCGTCGTTCCTTGGGTTTGGTTGCCCTCTTTGGAGGAACGCTAGGACGTGTATGAGAGTTAATTTTCCTAGGGTTTTTTCCCAATTTGATTGTGCCATTGACCTAGAGGTTCCCTATCGCCGAAAATTTCATCGTTCGGTAAGAATGAAATTTAAGCTTTTGTTTGTTGGTTATTGCAATTTTCCTTGAATTTATTTAGGCGTCTTTTCCCGTATGGACTACTTTTGAAAGTCACTTCCGCTCGAGTTTTCCACATTAAATTGGAGTTATTTTGCATTCATGGTCATCTTCTTTAACATGAAGCAGATGAGGCCTGGCGAACGTTCAATGGATTCGTTTATCGCAGAGAGCAGCGAAGTTCGAAGCATCGATATCAACAATGTGCGGGTATGTGCGCATGATAATATGTTCCGTGGTAATAACAATTTGAATTTCTGAACTTATACGAGGTGCGTTCGATAAATCTGTACTGTTCATTTTTAATTTGGAAATTGTTGTCAGACTTTTGTTATAATTTAAATTTTAGGAAATATTGCGAAAGGTTAAAATTTTATTGAATTACATTGTTAGATCTATTATGTTTGAATCTAGGTATCGAATACTTGGTAATTTAGTTGCGTTGTATAGATTTTGTATTTTTGATTATTATAATAACTTGAATTTGTTCTTTCGCTTTATTGCGTCCCGTAAACTATCTATCGATTTTCGTAAATACTTTTCTCTGTTAATAATTTTGTGTGTTACTATGTTGTTACTCTTCCAGTATGTTGATCTTGTTGTATTTGCTGTGCATTAAAAGTTTAATTGTCTGGACGTTCTTGTTTGATTGTGTTTTTCTTTCCCCATAGGTTTTCCAAGTTAGCAATCGTCAAAGGTAAGTTAGATTCCAGGGAGGTTCCTGTTTTATCCATCGTGACATCGTCGAGGGCTAAGATTAATTTTCGAAACAGGTGGCGCTTTTTGTTTTACCCTCCCTTCTTCGACTTGAGCTGGTCGACCCTACTCTCGACAACTGGAACTTACCTGTAGTTTTTTTTTATTGCACTTAGTAGTCAGTATTATTGTTGTTGCCAACTAGGCGTTATAACAGTCTATAGGCCTCAAATTCAATAATGAGTCGGAGCTTCTCGTAAGTTAATACACTCCTCTACTCTGTGAGACATGCTTCAAATGAGGTGGTCATGTTTACGTGAGGTACGGTGTCTTAAGCAATCTGTACCTCATTTCTTAGGTGCTGTAGATCCATTGCGGCAGCAGGTAATTTCTGCGTATAATATTCCATACATGTTCGATGGGCGGAAACTCAGATGACTATGCTGGCCACCAAAAACAGTATCATCATCGTCACAAAGGAACCTTGTAGTGACAGCTACTAGTTCCTGGGAACAGGGCAACGTAACAGGTTCTAAAAATTGTGAATGTAACCCTGGGAATTTATAATTCCTTCTAGGAATACTAAAAATCTCTTACTTCCATATGTTATGGCAACCCGATCCACAAGTTGTCAAATTAGGCGCTACGTAGCGTTCCATACAATATAAAATTTTACGCATTTCTCCACGTCTGCGACGAACCCTTCCATGTCCATCGGGTGCCCACAAACAGTACCGGGATTAGCAACTAAACACAACCCGATCCCATTCCTTATATCATTGGACACTTTCCTGGCACTACGGCAGCATTGCTTTTGGTTCAATACCAACATGAGGCGCCATAGGAAGGATTGAAAGTTAAAAGAGCTTATTCTGCGATAAATTGACCTAACAAAGAGTTGTTATCCTCTAGCAGCCGTCCATCATTAAGAATTGCCCTGATGGTACTAAACCGATCCCTAAAAGCATTTATTCTTAGGAGGCATTCTTAGCGTTCCAGCAGCTCCGGTACCTCTACTACGTTGTTGTCTGATCTTCTATCCAAGTTTTCCAACATTGCCTTATGGTGGCTTCGTTTCCGCTAACCCTATTAGCAGTTTCCAGAAAAATCATTCCAGCTTTTCGTATCTTTATTATTCACACCCTGTAAAAGCACTAAATTAAAAAAAAAATCGCATTTACGTACACGAAGCATCGTGGAATATTATTGTAAATGCAATAACAACAATAAAACTGACACTATACACACAACAACAATAACAGAAAGTTATTTTCATTTTAAAAACTATCTAGATACACTACATTCCTTTTCCACTCATGAAATTTTAGTCATGTAATACTGTATACCTACTTATATAATTCCCTAAAACTATTAAAATCTGTAGACTTTTACTGAGTGTTGCATTTTCAATGACTGGCAGTATATTATAATATCTAAGCTCATAAAATCTTGTTAAGTATTTTCCAATTAGAACGTAGCTTTAGATTGAGTTTCAAAATCTGATTCTTGGAATCCAGAATTGTTTTTCATTTACACGCGATGTTGAAATAATGTCATATAAGATCGCTTTAACTTTGTTTGGCCAGGGCTTATAATAAAAAAAAACTGCTCAATTTCCTAAGATATTGTAACAAACGATGAAACTGGTAACAGAGAATAAAAATGTGGTGTGGATAAGGCAGGAAAGAAAACAAACAAAAATTATTGCACGGCGCATTGTAGACATTCCAGGAATAGAAAAGTAGTATGTATTTAAAAACAATACTACTCTATATTCGGTTAACGCATAGTTACAATTAATCGTTTAACCGTTAAACGCTGAATTATTCAGTATTTGGATTATTCGAATCGCATTTCTAAGCGGTTAACTGACTACAGTTTAAATTTTTGAGGTAATACGTTTGACAAAAAATGGTACTACGCGAATTTGCCGAACAAGTAACATATAATTTTTTATATGGCATAATCAGTAGAATCCCTATTTTTATATTTTCTGGTATATAGATTATTTTTCGGAAGGTTTAAAATTGCTCTCAGACTCGAGTGTTAAAACAACCTCAAAGAGATAACTCAAAGACAAAGAAAAAATAGTAACCGATTTGAAACTCATAACTTTATTGACAACATGAATATCGAGTGATAACTTCGAACTAAACAAACCATAAAATAATTTTACATTAATGCCTTTATGTAGGCGAAGGATTGCTGTGTAACATGTCTAGAATCTAGACAAACTCACAAAAAAACCTTCGAGATTTCAAAAAGTAATTGGAGTTTTAGGTGCTTGAGTTGGTCCTAGGTAGAGCATAAATAGGGACCGCGGTGGTCGAGTGCGAGAACGCATTGGCCACTCGAGGTCACAGTAAATGTAGTTGCTCCGTTGGGGCGATCGAATCCCGACTGGGGCGACCGCATTTGCTTAGTTAAGTTTAGGGTGCATGTTGCATGAATGTTTAGTGTGTAAGGGACGCCCACACCCCCCTGAAGTAATGCGAAAGCGGTTCCGGGGGGGGGCCTACGGTAGTATGAATGTGTGAGAAAAAAAAAGGTAGAGCATAAATATATCAATAATAAATTTAAGATTGCTAAATCTAGGGTAAAACTTCGTGAAACGTCGCATGAACTGTTTCAATGAAATTTTTGTTAGAATAACGTTTTAACGGCTATAATGTAGGTGATATAACATACACTTTTAAAATTCATAAAACTCTAAACAAATTGGATTATTAACTTATTTTATTTTCAATAGATATCGCTAAAAATTAGTCTATTTAAAGAAACGTATTTTTTTTGCATAATTTTGTATTACTGGTGAAAAGTTTTCTTAAGATGTTACTAAACTGGCCCAAAATAAACTAAAATTAGCGTTTCCTATTGTCACCGTAGATACGTTAACAAGGGACTTTTCAACTAGGTGATACCCTATCCAAGCATGAATTAAAGTGAGAATAAGTAAAAAATAAATCAGGTAAAATAAACCTACGTATATGATATATGTGGACTTTTGTTCTCACCTTATTACAATCAACCATCCTTTAAGCACATAATGCATAAAACCCTAATCTCAAGATTTATCAGATTTTCTTAGAAACAGAACAACGCCAAGACTGTGTTACCAATTTACTTTATTGTATATTATACGTATTCCCTTTTATATGGGCCGCAGCTCGCTTTCCGGTGTTTGGGTAGATGTCCCTAAGGCCCAAGAGTGTCAGAAAAACCAATACAATGGTTTGTCGATGTAAAAAGTTACATTGAATTTTTGATATCCTGTTTAGGGTCCCTCCATATTCTGCAACTGCCCATTATATTCTGAGCTGAAGAGAACGGTGCAGATGAGAACTGGCAAATGCTAGGACAGCCAAAAGATTTCAAGTTCAGAATTAAAACCGATTCTTCGACTACAGAAATCTTTTTAAATGGCTGTTATGATCGCTTTCACTTTCTAGAATCAGAAGTAATTTCCAAAATTCGGAATTGGCTCTGGTCCTGGAATTGACAATAACCCTAAAACAATTTAAACTCCCAGAAGGCCTACACCGACCAGTATGTGTGTGTATAAATATATATATATATATCCTCGGATTAATGTATTTCTAAAAGCTCGTGCTTATGACAAAATATTGAATACAGCACTCCAGGAAGTTTAAGCTTTACCAATTCTCGAAATTTTTTCCATTCATTCATTCTACCCCCCCTCCGGAACCGCTTTCGCATTACTTCAGGGGGTGCGAACATCCCTTACATACTAACCATTCATGCAACATGCACCCTAAGCTTAACTAATTGAAATACAGTCCCCCTCAGTCGGGGTTCGAACACGTAGCCGATCGACCAAATTTAACTGTGACCTCGAGTGACAGCGCCTATTCACACTGCTTCACCAAGGTCCCTAATTCTCGAAAATCTAGTTGGACAACTAGAACTATTCCTCAAGATTTTCATTCATATTAAGCATCCACGATGCATTTCTGTATATTTATGTTAAGGGATAATCATGAAACTTTTCGCCACTTTGAAGGCATATTGTTTGGATGGTGTTAATATCTTTTCATCCTGCAATTCATATCTGTTGCAACTGCAGTTTCATGGTCTTGTTAATTACAATTTCTCAGGCATTAAAAACATTACGTACACTTCTTCGTGCACCATGCCAAATATAGTTGCTCCTTATAAACAACGGGCACGTGTGCCGACACGACATGATTCCGAAATTGACTTTTTCGAATAACGGTTATGATGTACTTTCGGCATTAAGTAGCCAGCACTGCAAAATAGTGTAAACATCTCAGCCGCAACTGAACAATCTGTTCCATTTGCACCAAATTTAGTAACACCTAAAATTATAAGAAATTTTCAACTGCTACACCTACAGAGGGTTGACCAAAGATCTGGAACACAAGTACTAATAAGAAAGTGGAAAATCTGGAGAATGAAACTTCGGAATCCTACGATGACGATAACATGGTTTATACGATCTCAAATAAATCTGTGGATTTACCAAAAATTGCAAATTACGAACAGAATGACTAAATCTTAGTGACGTTTATATCAAAAACATTGTGCAATTCATTTGTAACACAAATTACTACAATGTAGGTTAAGGGTTCGGTGGCTTACTGAGAATTAAAGGTAAAAAAACTATCTCTGCTTATTATTTTCCGGAAGCAAAGGATAGTTCAATGTGAACTATAATCTATTAACGATGTTTCAAAATCATTTTAAGTTTTCTTTGCTTAGTTTTTGAACATTAAGATTAATTTTCTAGAGAATGTATATGCACATTTCACTGTTAAATATGATAATGTTGTCTGTCACAACTGGTACAACCCAAGTAAATCAGAATACTTAACAAAAAACAAGGTTTCTCTGCCTTCATAACGTCCATAACATCTGGTAATGTTACAATTATGTGAAGTTCAATATTATAAATATACCTTTGTTTCCAAGCATCTGGAACTGTCGCTCCTTTGTGCTTTCCAGCTCTCATCAGTTTCTAATATAGAGGACAGAGGTACATTAAAAATTAACTAGCTAAACCCGTGGGAAACATACCCCGTTTTGTTTTGCTAGTTGCTTCTATAAGCAGTACATATGCTGGGTGGAGATGATTTCCTTGCCATGTATTTTTTTTAATGTTTTTTCTTGCTCTGTTTTTCCAGAACAAACTATTGGTATACTGTTTCCTTCATCTGAAGTTCCTTTCCGTTTATATTCTTATATTTCTGGATTTTCCTGATTGCTATCTCCAATTTGTGTTTTAAAGGAATATCTAAGATATTGTATTCCACTGAGTGTGTGGTTTAGTGGTTGTGCGTAGTGGAAAATACATTGTAAGTTATGAAATATCCCTGACGCTAATTTTAAAATATTTTTTTTGAATATGCCGCACAATGATTTCTTAAATAAGCTGCGAAAAGTAATGTTGATACTAACACTAACACTACCGCCATCAATACATTGGGATAGGTAGTACGACCACAGCAAAGATCAAGGTCTATAAGGACCAGAGATAACAAAAGCATAATTAATACTATTAAATTTCTAGGTAAACGGAAAAACTATATTTATGTAAAACGGATAGTTTCACGCGGCGAGTATTTTAACCATACAAAATAAGATGACTGATTTCGGGTTTAAATAGAACATTGTCTGAATCATTTTAAACGGAAACGATCTATTTTCAGCCGCCAAGCCAAAACTTGCATTATAGCTTTTAGAGAAAAATAGCCACACAATCGAATAAGCTTATAAATCTAGGGTAAAATAATTTCTTGTCTGGAGGTAAAGGGGCGATGCGCTCCTGTGCCACGGCCGTTATGGAGACGGTTGTAGACCTCCTACCCGTACAGCTACATGTGAGTAAAGAGGTAAGAATGAGTACCTCAAAGTTTGAACCAGCCATATCTTCTAAACAAGGAAATCTGATTGAACATCCGAGAATTTGTGAATTGAATTCACCGGGAATCGTTGGCCAAACCCGCAGAAACAATGTGACTTTGACTGTCCCTTTGATGTGAATCTGAAAAGTCGCGCGGAGACTACGAGGGGATATTGATAAGTACTTACCCTACCATGTAAAACGCTACAATATTTCAAAACAAAATTTTATTTATTCAATATAATCTCCTTTAAGACTTATACATTTAGCAGAACGTTCATATAGTAATGGACCCACGTTTAGTCCATAGTTTCAAGCCGATCCAAAAAGTTTGAGGAATATTCTGCAAAACGTCGGCAGATTTCCTTTGACGTTGTCAATCGAACGCACTTTTGATCAACGTTCAAGCATCTAGGAATCCATTTGACCGAAAGCATTTTCATACCCAAGTCGTGATGAATGATGTGACACATACGTTCATAGGAAATGTGCAATGCTTCTGCAATATTCTTAATCCCAATACGCTGATTTTCTAAAATCATATCATGGACAGAATAAATGTTTTCCGGAATGGTCACAGAAATTGGTCTTCCAGGGCGGTGCTCATTTTTCCCATCTGATCTTCCTCTTTTATATTCCGCAACCCAGTTTTTAATAGTGGCATATGAAGGACACTGATCACCTAAGGTTTCTATCATATCAGCAAAAATGTCTTTGCCCGATAACCCTTTCACAAATAAATACTTAATAACTGACCGAAATTCGATTTTTTCAAATTCCATCTTTTTCTCAGACATGCTGTTTTCAAAAATTCACAGATTGATCGCCGTTCAACTTATGGATGTCAAACTTGACAACTTATTTATAAAACAGCATAGTTGTAACCATAGCAACCATATTCACTTTTCTTTACTAGAAACTTTCCAGGCTAACTAGGTATCAATAACCCCTCGTACAACCTCTTTATCACGACTAGCAAGTGGGGCCAACATATGGTATGTTGGAAAACTCAAAACGGATAAAGAGGTTAAAGTATGTGTAACTGGGCCTAAATGTCTATACCTCTCGGAAACAGCCCAACCATCTTACAAGCTGAAATACACGTTATAAATCTATGTACACAAGGGTGCATAAAGAGGGGCCTGCGGAAAACACGAATATATATATATATATATATATATATACATATATATATATATAGATCTTTATATCTATCTTGAACCAATTGTACTTTCGTACCATCCTGCTCCACTTGTAAAACAAACAGTTATAGCTTTGCTTG
>JABXWE010048420.1:0-10230 GCA_014611495.1 Limonius californicus
GTAGGGGCTTGTGATACCTCATTTGAAAGGTCTTCTCTTTTCAAAAATGCTATGGTTATAAAATTTATTGCAAAAATTAACTGTAAAAATAATAAATTCATGTGATTGAAGAAATTCGCTACAACACACTAAAAACTTAATAACTAATAGCGTTTCGTTCTTGATAATAAGAAGGCAAGCAAAAACAATTTAGGTGTCCTTTTTCCACAGTATCACCTAAAAAGAAGACGTAAAAGCTTTTCAACATTCTTCATAGTTGGCGGTGTTAGTTTTGTTGACAATGCCGTAGCAACTTGCTGTGCGATTGTAACTGCATGACAGTAGTTGTCTGTGTTGTGCGTGTTGTTTGAGTTTTGCTAACTGCAATTCAGAAACATGGTTTATTTAACAGAAATGCATAAAGTAACAATTCTACAGACGGTTGGTTACGGAGATAGAACACGATCATAGGTCGAAGTTGCTTGCCTATTTCATGATACATTTCCCGATTCGGCGCCTATATCCCAAGGGATAATTAGTAAAATTTAAAAGCAGTTTGGAGAACTTGGACATATACGGCAGATAACAAAAGAACCTTCCAATGCACTGAATAATGATACCAAATTAGATGTAATGTTTGAGTTTGAGGAAATCCCACATACTTCGAGTCAACAAGCAGCTGCAGCATTGGATGTTAGCCATTCCTCAATTGTTCGCGTATTAAAAGAAAATAAAATGCATCCCTATAAACTGATACCAACTCAGGAGCTCGCGGAAGGGTTAGATAACAATGTTATCCAACTAGAAAATGTTATGATTTCTGTTGAGTGCACTTTTACACTTCACGGTTATGTTAATGGCCAAAACTGTCGCTACTGGTCTAAAGAAAATCCTTACTGGATGAGATAGTTACATACGCAAAAACCTGAAAAGGTTAATGTTTGGGCAGGGATAATTGGAAACCATGTCATTGGTCCCTTTTTCATTGATGGAAGTTTGAATGGAGGTAGGTTTAGCACTGCTTCAAAATAATGTCCTGCCAACTTTGGCTAACTTATATCCTGCTCAAGCAAACCCACAAGTTTCAGCGAATGTGATATGGTTTCAGCAGGACGGAGCACCACCCCATTACGAACTAAATGTCCGGCAGCACCTCGACTTAATATTTTCAAATCGGTGGATAGGGAGGCGAGGATCGATAGAATGGCCAGCACGATCACCTGATCTTACGCTATTAGACTTCTTCTTACGTCATCTTTACTATCATGCGGTTACAATCCCACGGCAAGTTGCTAGGACGTTTTCAACAAAACTAACACCGCCAACTATGAAGAATGTTGAATAGTTTTTACGTCTTCTTTTTAGGTGATACTGTCGAAAAAGGACACCGAAATTGTTTTTACTTGCCTTCTTATTATCAAGAACGGAACGTTATTAGTTATTAAGTTTTTAGTGTGTTGTAGCGAATTTCGTCAATCACATGAATTTATTATTTTTACTCTTAATTTTTACAACAAATTTTATAACCATAGCACTTTTCAAAAGAGAATGAAAACTCCTGTCAAATGAGGTATCACAAGCCCCTACTTTCAATATAAAAATTTGGGGGTTGCAACTGTCACTCGGAGGGGGTTGAATTTAGGGATAGCATTTTTACGTTGCACAATGTCATATCATAATCTAAAATTGACGTGTCCCGGGGTTTTTAAAAAATAGGCACAATAATTGAGATACTGAATTTATTCCATTTGGCTGTTCCACACTGTATACAACTAAAGAAAATTTTAAATTAATCGGAGCATACATGCAATAAATTAAAGAGTTACGGCGCATAATATGCAGACGCATATGAAAGCTATTGCGAAACTATAGGAAAACCTTATATGTTTAAAAGTTTTTTCTCGATCACAGTGTATCCTTCTGTGATTTATTTTTTTAGTTGTAATCCTAAATATCAATGTTTATTGTAAAACTTGACGTGATTCACACATACAGTGCTCGTCAAAAGTATGGAACATACCAAATAAATCTGAAACAAATCACTTTTTGTAAAAATCCTGAAACACGCCGATTTGCTTTCTTAAAAATGCACAGTTCCATGTCAAAATTATTTTTAGATATTCATTTGTTTTTAAGGGATGACGTCATCTTTTTTAATAGCAACTCTATTTTTTACCTCCGTATTTTGATAAATCTACACACCAGTTAAATGGTGATATAAAATAATATGTGCAACCACGTGTGTTTAAAAAAAATACATAAAAACTAAAAGTTCAACGAATTCGGAAATTATATTTAAAAAATAACGCACCACAAATTTTTAAATTTAAATTTTAGGCGGTTTAAGTTAATGCAGCTGTAGCAGTTCTATTTCAAAACAATAAAGTTCCTGATATGCCCACCCAAGCATTAGGTTTCAACAAGATGGAGTTCCTCCTCGTTTTGGTGTACCTACAAATCCGGAAGTTTCTTGACGATATGCTGCTAATAGATGGTTAGGACGGCGAGGACCGTTTGAGCGGCCTGCGGGATCACCCGACCTAACTCGCTAGATTTCTTTCTTGTGAAATCGCGAGTGTACATTAGTAGACATTTAGACCAGCGGTTCCCAAAGTATGGTTTGCGATGCCCTGGGGGGTCGCGATATATAGTTAAGGGGGTCGCGGGAGGATTTCTAAAATAAAACAAAATGCCTTTTGAAGACATTTATTTCTGCCTTTCCACAAAGTAAACCAAAACAAATCGAACCTCAAATATTAATATTTTCAATAAATGCAAGAACCAACATATAAATAACTGTAAACATAAGAACAAGTTGCAAAGTAAAAACATTAATGCGATGTATGTGCCTGTTTTTCAGAAAGTAGCTTATAAATCTGGGCTCTGCATTCGATAAACACACAATAATATTATTTTCAAGTTCGAGGCGATTTCTTACTTTTGTTTTGATGATAATCATAGTTGAGAAACTTAATTCGCACAAATATGATTTAGTAATGGCACCAAACACTTTATAGCTTTGTCCGCAAGGTGTTACGGGCCAACCGAACTTTTTCGTCGATCTGCAACAGGACAGATGGAAAAGGCCTTCGGCTTAGCTTAGAGGAGTAGGGGTGGTTCATGGAAACCTCTTATGGGAGGGAAATCTTCCTAGTTGTGTACAGGGTAGGTCAAAATTAACGGGCGCCACTTTCCAAATCACAGCAGATTACCAGTTCTCGTGGAAAGCCGAGAAGCCAGCAGCTTACGGGAATCGGACTCACCTTTATTGTGCTTCCTCCTGTATATAAAGCTTGCAAAGTTCATGCACACAAAGATAAAAAAATACGCAAAAATAAAAGATATGGTAAATTTTAAGAAAAATATAATTCTATTGAAATAGGTGGCACAATACAAAAACAAAGACTACATTGACAATAATAATATTTATAATTTAATACAAGATTTTGTTGGAGCGTTCAAACTGAGAAAGGCTCGAAAAACAGGACTTCCACGGGTTTGATAGTTTTTATCCAACACAAGTCGAGAGAACAATTTCACTGAATTGTCTTTGGAAAAACCTGACACGCTGCTAATATTTTTGATCCGTCGAAAATTCTTTTGCCTAAGGCAAGAATAAAGAAAAAAACGATAACTCAATTAGCAGAAGAACTGCTACACAACCCGGTATCTTAAAAAGAAAGCACGTCAGTTCATTTCCAAGGCCTAGCATCCACTAACTTCCCCTAATTTAGCAACGGTCCCCGAGACCATCTCGGGTGACCGGGCTGAGCAAAGGTGAAAAGTCGACTGAAGAAGAAACGCAACGCGAATATGCATCGGCCGAAATCATTACACCACATTTCGAAATATGGTGCAATCATTTCAGAACAATTTAACACGTAAGTTCCCAGAAAACGTCCAGGGCCAAGCGCGCAGACAAAACATTAATCGGCAATTTTGCATGATACAAAAAAAAACTGTATGAGGGAAATAATATTATAGTAATAGGCTACAGAGCGGCAGTTAAAATATGATTTTAATTCAAATGAAGCGGCAAAATCAAATGGACATAACGAAGGTTGGAGTATTCTTGCATTATTTTAATCCAAAATTGATCTACGGTCTGGGAAAAGAAGCCTAATTTCAATATACCATCTCGTGACATTTCAATAAATTTTTTTTATGTTTGTTGAAATTTCAGCTTGTTCAACGGAATGGTCTAAAAACTGTTTCAGTATCCATCTGTTTTGTATATCTTTGGAGAAATCGTCAATAAGCTGTTGTTTTAAAATGTGCAAACTAACTTGCATATCTGCAAACACGTGCTCAGAATTTATCATATTATCATCTTTAACTTGGTCTTCCATGAGTTATTGAACGCACTGGAATGAATCAAACTTCTTTTATCCAATTGATGTCGACCAGTAATCAAGTTTCTTTATAAATTCGTTAATTTTGTCCGTGGCTGTTATTATGTTAACATCGCGGCTTTGCAAGTTGCTATTTAGAGTGTTTAAGTGTTCGAAAACATCAGCCAGGAAAGCCAGCCTAAAAAGCCAAAGGAAATTGGAAAATATGTTCTCATATTCCGGTTTCTCATCTTGCAGGTACATCACAAGTTCCGCTTTTAACTGTAAAACTCTTTTCAAGACGTTACCACTTCCGTGTGATAAAGAAGATTTGCGTATAAAGAACACATATCTTGCACGTCATCTGCAATGCTTTTCCCTTGATGAAATTTATCACTTTAATGACATTTTAATACAATCTATTTCAAAAGGTTACGATTTTGACGCAAGAGCTTTTCGATGTAAAAAAACAGTGTAGGTCTAACCATGTAGCACCGTAGTTGATATATTCATCGCTGTACAATCTATTTTTCTCTGTATTCTTGTCACTGCTAGACGCGAAAGGTACTAATGACCGTTTGAAAAATATATTAATCTTTAACAAAACCAGTATTGCTCGTACTTAATGTCAAATATTTGATACCAATTTATTGCATTCAACACACAATCAGCAGTATAACACAGAATTTTGAAATGATGACTAATCTCGCAGTCCGCTGCTTATATAAAGCAAAACGGATTTTCCAGATTATTCCAGTGTCATTTAGCACCCTCCCGATGGCTTGAATTGTACATCTAGCGATTCGCTAAACTGAATGGCTGAACTGGCTAAATGTACAATTGAAGCCACCAAGCAACATTTTAATTATTATTAAATCTATATAATGGTATTAATGTTATTCGGTAGCTAAATTCCGCACATTTTCCAAAGAAAAAGCTGTGTAATTAAAATAATATGACTTACCTGTAAAAGGAATCCTCTCTTGCAGGTTTACAAAGACGGTAAACCCTTTTAAATGAAACACCTACAGCACATATGAACTTAAATTTAATTTGAGGTATTTTCTTCGTATTCTTTAAGAAACTAGTTAACGTTCCTCCTTGAGAGTGACTTCTTGAATTACCAATCTCAAATCTAAAACTCGAGCAGAAACTGTTTAGGAAAGAAAACCCTCAGACTATTCACGTGCTAGTTGTATGGGGAAATATTAACTGAAATTGAAAAACTAAACCTCGAGGGCGTTAAGCTCAAAATGAAAACTGTGCTCGGCATTTTAATAAAAGTTCGGTTGCTGTAGGTGTGCTTTTCACACAGGGATTTATGTCCGGTCGAACTACGCTACAAACAAAAGTTTATAATTGGTGTTATAATAATTTATTTTTTATGGTAGTGGGTGATTGCTTCGTGTATATATGTAAAGTGCAAGTCTAACTACTTACAATTTCATTCATATTTTAGTAGTGTTCTACGTGATTATCATATCGTAATTATTATATACACAACGTGTAGGTATAAATCACCTTAGTAATTAAATGATGCCTTGGCTTTGCTCGTAATTAAGATGGATGTAAATTTTATATTGTTTAATATTGGGCAGAATTTTCAATTAACCACCCACATTGTTGAAAACACAATAATTGCGGATTAAACTCGGTTGCAAACGAGCTTTTTATTTTTATTCTAATTACTCTTTTATTCTACATTAATTAGTATTTCATGTGATAACGTTGCAAATGCTGCGTTATAAACGATTGTTGGTTAAGCTAAAACGGGCCAGTGCGAATAAAAATTGAGTATTTAGTTATTCTACAGAGAATTCAAGTTTAAGTACCAAAAGTTGTAAAAGCTGATCGATGCTGCCTCTGATTTTTTTATTATGCCTCCGGTGAAATCGAACTCTAATTAATATGTACGCTTTTTTTAATTTGTGCAGATTTATGCCATGGAAATTTGCACTTTATAAATAATGTATTTAAATTGGAAATAAAAATTTTAAAATATTTCTTATTAAAGGAATGTAGCTTTAAAGTACGATCAATAGCATTCGCGGAGGCTGCAGGAAACGAAAGTCACGTTTTAGATTGATTCTTACATTCTCTGATATAAATTAAATATTTGTTGGTTGGTAAATTAAAGTTTGATTATTTGGGCTCTTTTTGTTATATTATTGATATTGGAGTTGGGCGGCATTTTTGGTTTATTGGATTTAAATATCCAAATAATTAGCATACTGAAACAGTTATTTTAGTTGTATGAATGAAGCAAAGACGAGACTTTCTTTTTATGTAGCTACAGGTTAACCAATCTAGCTGAAACCCTGGTTGCAGATTGGGCACAAGCAAGGAGCAAGGAGCCATTGTAAACTTGAACTCCGCGCTTGCAATATCCGTATAATCCGTGAATTAGTAGTAGCAGCCAGTGAGACCATTGCATTTTAACTACAGCCACTGCACCGAAATAAAGTTTCTATATTTTTCGAAGCTTCAGCTGAGTTGGTAGATCTGTACTATTAGTACACATACTTATATTTAGTACTTTTGCAACAGAGGCAAAGTTATTATGATGGGTTTTGTTGAATGGTTCCCAATGTGTTTCATCTGGCATTTAACGGTAAATTTGATTTATAGAGGGTTAAATTACAGGTTTTTTGAATTATTTTCTTTTCTATTATACACGAATTTTTTTCTGTATGAACATTGAGTGATATACTTTTTTCTTTACAGTTAAATACGTCAAATTTAAAACAGATTTAACGCTTAACATTCATAGCTTTGGCCTTTGGAGAGTATTTTTTACAGTAATTAGCCAAGCTTTTGACCATTATTTAGTTGCTCATTTGTAAATTTATTTACTTTTTGTATAAATTTTTAGCATGTAGGCATCATTTTATTACTAAGTTTGAATACGATGTCTAATTTGGCAGTTTCAGTTTACTATAAACATATGCTTTCTCAACTATTCTAACATTTAACAGGAAATAAAATATGCATAAAATACATAAATGCTGTAAATATTGTTTTGTACAAAGGATATCAGTTGGTAAGCAGCACACAGTTTCCTACTGTTTTAAGTTACCCAGAGTGATCTGAAATTAGGAAACAATCACAATTTGACTATTATTTCGCTACAGTATGGAAGAAAAATGCAGCCTTGAAACATGAAACTAACAAGAAGGTAACATGCAACGTTGCCATTCTCTCTAACAAGTATGTATTCTAAACCAAAAAGCTATGAATGGCAACTTTGCATGTCGTGGTTACAAACACAATTCACACATAGAAAATAATTATCAAGATAATGTAAAATATTGTTTTATAAACATTTCACTAAGTTATTTACAGTTTGTAACAGCATTTCGTAAATTTCCTACGTCCGTTTTACACATATTAGCACTAAAGTTTAATGTTTGAATTTCAGTTTGTTTGTCTCACTTCGTTAAACACTATTTTCACTAAAGTTTAGGGCATTTAACTAGTTATTTTGCATCTAAAGCCGCTTATTTCTGCGAACAGTCTAATCCGACACTGGATGTTATTTTTGTAGACCCAAATGCCATCGTAAATAATACCGAGCTTAAAATATGAAATTATGTTAGTGGTGATCATTGGTAATGAATGAATTGTTAATCGACTCAGCGATTAATATGCATTGCGCTATGCAAATTCATCACGCCAAGCCCACATACTTTTATTATTACTGCAGAATTGCAGCCATTTATCACCATTATTGATGGCAGAATGTATGTAGCAAACGTTTTAGTACTGATAGCGGGAATATGTAGAAAATATGTGGTTTTAGAGTAATTGTTGTTGAAATAAGTTTAAACTTTATAGTTTTCGTGATTTTTGTGTTATCAGTTTAATATGCAACAGTTTTACATATTTTCTAAATATGTTCTACTGTTGCTGTCGTATATCTACGTAATCTGTCTATTAATTCTGTTCCCCCTCCACCCATCTTAACTTTTATGTTACCCCAAAACCGCTTGCCTGTAAATGTATTTGTTAGACCAGTACAGTTGTACATTTCATTTAAAAATTCACTTTTAAATATTTGTCTAGATTACTGTGTTACCATTTACCTGATTTGTTAGTAGCTACATATACTTACAGATTACATCACGTACATATCAACATAACTCAATTATTTATTAACGAAAGTATGATATGAAATAATTAAACATTACAGTGTACATGAAGTATAATTTCCATTTAAATTTGAAAATTATCGGTATAAAACTGAAAATATACATATATGTTATTTATCGCGTTCTATTGGACCGAATCTATTCCTAAACTGCACTTCTAACTTTCTAGAAAGTAAAATTCTTTTCGCTTCCCATTCAGGAAGATTAACTGAAAATGATTTGCATGAATTTGCCATTAGGAATCTAAATTTATATAAATATTATTATTTGTATCCTACATAAGAAAATATTTTTAGATATACAGACAGACATTAATCGTTAAAAATGCTCGTTTCGTTACCCAAAAAGTGAAAATTTGGATGTTCTTACAAAAAGATAAAAGCTTTAATCTTTTAAAAAGACCCTACGAATATAGGCAACACAACTAACATCTGAGCAGTGTTGGTTATTGTTCTAATGCATTAAATCCATGAAAAAATTCCAAACGTGGGCAGTACGAACAACATTTGAGAAACCTCTAAAGTCTTCAATTTATTGACAGAGATTTTATAGAAATGCAACTCACTCAACGTCTGAGTAATATTGCTTGTTCTTGCTTGTGCTTGTTCTATTGTCATCAGCCCCCTAAAAGGACTTTACGAACATAGGCAACACAACCAACGCTTGGTTGGTGCTTGTTTGAGCGGTTTCAACCTCCTAAGGGTATTTTACTGACATAAGCCTTAGTAATGGTGGCGATCGTTCTAATGATTTCAACTCTCTAAAAGTATTTTACAAACATAGACAACACAACCAACACCTCAGTAATTTTGGTGGATGTTCTAACGAGTTCAATCCTCTAAGAGTATTCTACGAACACGATAAAACAACCAACATCTGGGTAGTATTCTTCTAATGCATTCAACCCATAAAAGATATTTTTACAACAAGGGCTGTCACGAACAACATCATAGGAACGCTTGGGGTTTCCTAATGCTTTCAGTGGCAGAGGTTTTACTAAAAGTCAACACATCCAACATCTAAGTAATTTTGGTGCTTGTTCTAACATCTTCAACTCTCCTAGAGAATTCTGCAAACAGAGGCAACATGACCAATACTTTAGTGTTGTTGGCCGTTTTTCTAATACCTTCAACTTTCTAACAGTATTGTATGAAAATTCTAGGCAACACCTTAGTAAGGTTGGTGGTGGTTCTATTGCTTTCAACTCTCTAAGAGTATTCTACCAACATTGGCAATAAAATTCACATCTCGTTGATGTTGGTGATTGATCTAACGCCTTCAACCTTCTGAAAGTATTCTACGAACATAGGCAATGCAATTCCCATCTCATTGATATTAATGGTTGATCTAATCTCTTCAACCTTCTGATGGTATTCCACGAACATAGGCAATACAATTCACATCCGATTGATGTTGGTGGATGATCTAATGCCTTCAACCTTCTAATAATATTCCACGAACAAAGGAAATTCAATTCACATCTCATTGACGTTGGTAGTGGATCTAATGCCATCAACCTTCTAAGAGTATTCCACGAACATAGGCAATACAATTCACATCCGATTGATGTTAGTGGATGATCTAATGCCTTCAACCTTCTAATAGTATTCCACGAACATAGGAAATACAATTCACATCTCATTGATGTTGGTGGTTGATCTAATGCCTTCAACCTCTAATAATATTCCACAAACATAGGAAATACAATTCACATCTCATTGATGTTGGTGGTTGACCTAACGCTTTCAGCCTTCTAAGAGTATTCCACGAAC
>JABXWE010048421.1:0-16078 GCA_014611495.1 Limonius californicus
GTGCTTAACATATATTATTTAAAAAATAGACCTCTTTGATAAAATATTATGTTAGAGATAGGCTATACACGAATTGAAGTCATTTAGGTATTTATTAATGCAGGCTAATTTAATCAATACTTTCCATAAACAAATTGTGGTATAGCATTCCACAGTCTCGTTTGAGGAGCAGGAGCTGGACGAGTAACAGGAACAAAATTTCCCGCATTTTGCGGTATAGCATTCCATAGTCTCAATTCAGGAGCTGGAGGTAAATGAGGTACAGCAACCAAATTTCCTGAATTTCCACTTGCTCCAGCTACCATTATGTTGTAAGTGCAGATAAGAAGATCGTACATTCCTTCGCAAAGATCAGTATGAGTGTTGTGACTACATTTGTGAACTATTTCATCGGTTATTCCGTAAATGGACCTAAAGCGAGTAGTGTTAAAGTTTCCTGTAGGGCTAAGAACACCAAGTCCCTCTGCCCAGCATCTTAGATTGCACTTGAAACAAGGATTACTAGAAATTTCACCGAGTTGGAAAAAAGCTTCCGTCATGTCTGCATTCCCTCCGGATTGACACTGACACCGGTTCATGTGTGGTGTAACCAATTTTCTCCATTCTTTAAGCGTTTGTTGTAAATCCTAAAAAACATTTAGCTTGTTATTAATTGCAAATAATCAGTTTTAAAAATTAAATATTTTATTTGATATTATATTTATAATCTACGTACCTGCTGATGTGACACTACCACAACTGAAGCTATTATGAAGATATGCAGAGCATTCATTTTGTAAGTACTTCGATAGCTTTATGAAGTAATATGAGATACGCTTTGAAATTTTCGTTCCCTTTATATAGTAGATGCTTGCAGTAAACAATAAAAGTGGTGGTAAAAATTTGTGAAAGAAAGTGTCCGTTTGTTTTAAAATACCTATATACCTATTACCCAATTAATAAGCGAACCTAAAATATTCACAACTAGATAAAATCCATTAAAAACTTTAGTTCCTGTTGCAGCGCTCATAGAAGGTGTAAAATTAACAACCAGCATTCCTACAGAGAATGCCTATCATAACGACGAATATCCTATTAAAATTTCGATGTCTTGCATATAATTTATGGAAGCACAAGTTTATTAAAGCAGTACCAAAAATTAGAAAGGTAAACTATTTGATCAAAGTTAAAAAGGAAATAGTAGTAGGAATAGTACCCAAACAAAAGCAGAAAAATAATTATAATACCACTATCCTCAGAAAGAGATATTTTAATTTTCAGCATAATTTGTATTTTGCCCTTGAAGAATTTAAATCAGGCATTTTCCATACGTACAGGGTGCGCAAATTTCGATGTTTGTATATTTCAATCACTATCCCGAAAGAAGACAACCTAATAAAGCTATTTTGAAAAGGTTAAAAGAAAATCTTATTAATTATGAATCCTTCAACAAGCCAAAACCTAACAATTACAACAATGAAGATGTTGAAGAAATTAGTATATCTGTATATACTGTATAGATGTTGAAGAAATTAGTATATCTGTATATACTAATTTCTTCATCTTCATTGTTGTAATTGTTAGGTTTTGGCTTGTTGAAGGATTCACAATTAATAAGATTTTCTTTTAACCTTTTCAAAATAGCTTTATTTGCAATTCCAATTACTGAATTGGAATCACGCTTGCAAATCCTTCAATTTCAAGTCGTCAGATTGAAGCTGAATCTGGAATTTAAAGACGTCGAGCTTTGGATATTTTGAAGACATACAAATTCAAGCCTTATACAATAAGGAAACAACAGCACCTGCAACCAACTGATTTCCAACGAAGATTAGAGTTTTGCATATGGTATCGTCAAAAATGTCTTCTCTAAAAATGTAGTTTGGACAGATGAAGCCTACATTAGCAGTGCTGGAATTTTCAACAGGCATAACAAACACTATTTGTCTGATATGAACCCCCACCGTACCGTCGACGTTCGATCTCAGGGACGCTTTAGTTTTAGTGTTTGGTGTGCTCTACGGAGCAATAGTGTTTTAACATTATCACATATATCAAGAAAATCTTAATGGCCAACGGTACTACGAAATCTTAAACCAGAAAATTATTGAGGAATTTATGGACAATCTACCCTTAATTGAGGCAAGAAATCAGTTCTTCCAACAAGATGGTGCACCACCTCATAATATCAGGACCGTTTCAGAATTATTGAATACCAATTTTGGAAATAACTGAATGGGAAGTAACGGACCAATGAGGTGGCCACCACGATCACCTAACTTAACGCCACTGGATTTTTTCTTTTGGGGCTACATTTTAAAGACAAGTTATACAAGAAAACCAGTAACGACATAAATGAACTAGGACAAAATTTTATAGACTCTGTGAATTCCGTTTCAAATCTTCATGTTTATAATGCAGTTCAGAGTGTTATGAAGAGGTGTAATTTATGTATTGAACATAACCGACATCAGTTTGAACATTTACTTTAATTTGTATTTCTAGTTAGTAGTTATAATGTATTATAAAATTAAATATAAATTCCTGTTTGGTCTTGGCTTGTTGAAGGATCCACAATTAATAAGATTTATTTTTATAGCTTATAGCTTTATTAGGTTGTCTTCTTTCTGGATAGCGATTGAAATATATTTCAGATGCAATATCACAATTGTTATTACGTTGAATAAAGCTTTCTAACAAATCATATTTCTCGTAATTTTCGTAAGACATCTTCACTTTTACGATTAAACGAGTTAATTGTAATTATGAGGGACATAAATTCGTTAATATGCAATTTACTTGCAAACGGATAAACACTGTTATAGGTGACACCCGCCTACTTGGAATAAATATAAAAAAACGCAAAAAGTAATCTAGTAAAATATTATGTTCGCTATTAAAGACTTACACATCGAAAGTTACCCGACATATGATAGGTAGTTAGAAAGAGAAAAAAGATCCGTTTTGACTAAACCATAGCCAACTATGATTCCCATTTGCAAAAATACAACTTTAGGCCACAACTCGACATCGCACCTTTTTTTTCAAATTTTCTCGACGCCACTGGATTATACAGAAAAAAGTGCCTTGAGAATGTAAAAGTTATTTTCTCCTAACTTTACAAACAACCACAATATTCACATGTAACTCGAAAACAAAAGACGATAGCAAATTTTTGTTTCCGCCAGTGAATTTTTCTCAAAAGAAGAGATCGAGAATTTGACTTCCATTTTTTTGTATCTCCTATAGTTACTGAGTTACCCTATACAAACATCAAAATTTGCCCACCCTGTACATATTATAAAGCATCTCACAATATTTAATTTATTTGTAAAAATATTCTTCTTGCTGGAAATTCTATTATACGTAAACCTGTAACAATATCTTTTTTTAACAAATACTTACATACAATTGCGTTAAACCACTTCCAAAACAACAGCATCAGGTGTGATATACGGTATATTGTATGTTTGGAGTATATGCTAGTATATGCTGTAGCTGCCACAAGTTACAATTGAGTAACAAACCTTGAATTTTCGAATCTAATTTAAAGCAAGAAAGATAATTCACGATCACTAAACAAGTCTTTACCTAAAACTTCCTTACGACATGAGTATAAATATAACAACTTCACAACAGCTTTAAGGTTTGTAGTCTATTATTTTCAATTTGTTTGATAACAGTATTATTTTGTCATGCAATTTTTGGCATTCATTATACATTTTTGTGCTTTGAAGATAACGCTTGATGACTCTTTACAACATTGACAATCTAAAATCACAAGAAAGATCGATCGATAGGGCAATACCATTTCCTATGATATTATAAAATTACCCATGCTAAATATTGTATTAAACGTAGGGAATGTTTCAACGATATTTCTAAGGTTGCTTTAAGAAAAGTCGTTGCTGCTCTGTGGCATTATCTAATGAAAACATTAGTATTTGTATCAACTTACACACATCCAGCGCATTCTCAATCAAGTGGTTAACAATATACTAATAGCGTAAAAAGTCACAGAGAAGTTGTGATTGCTCGCAACTCTATTACGGTACGGCCTTTCCACGTATGCCTACCACGTGTGTTAAATAGAAGTGAACAGGACAGAACAAAGGAATGAGATCAAAAGATTTTAAAAATAAAATTGGAAGGGAAGAACAGTAAGAATCAGTGGGAAAGAAGAACAAGCAAGGAAGTGATGTTACTATACAATCAATCAAACATTACCCAAATAGTAAAGGCAAAGAGGATACGATGGCCACGGCATTTAGGGAGTCTCGACAATGGCAGAACATCAAAGCCTATAACGAAGGGAGACTCGCAGACCCAGAAAACATAGACTGCGAAATGAAGAAACTTCGAAAAGCTATACGACAAAATGGCTTCAAGAATGAAACCATCAATGATACACTTAAACTCAACCGAGCTAAGCCACAGGATGAAAAAGAAAGACCTACGTCCAAAGCCCACTTGACATACGTCAAAGGAACAACAGACAGATTCTCTAGAATTCTACTTAAACACAATGTGGAAACAACATTCACAATCAACAGAAAGATCAGCTCCATTCTACGAAACCCTAAAACAAGGATACCCCTGGAGAATCAAGGTGTCTACGAAATTCCTTGCCAGGACTGCGATCAAACATACATAGGTCAAACAAACATGCAAGTCAATGTGAAAAGAGAAGAACACGAAAATGCCGTACGAAAGAACGAGAAGGTTTCATTACTAGCACAACACGTAAGCACATCATCCCACGCAATTGCTTCCAAAAACTCCAAAAGTACTGGCCAACATAGGACACCTGAAATCAAGAATAATAAGGGAAGCTATAGAAATCGAGAAACACCCAAGAAACATAAATTCTTGTGATGACACCCAAAGACACCATCCGCTTGGAAACCGGTTCTCGCCAAAGAACAAACAAAAACCAACAAGCAAATACAAAACCACCTCAACAAAATCAGAACGTTCCAGTCACAGCTGGTCCCGTCACACCCAACCGAGATCGAAATCAGCAAAGCGCAACCACACGGAACGGCCAAGAAGTATATATGGTCCCAGCGGAAACGGACGTCAACAGTCGTATTACAAGAAGCACCAGCAGAAAGTTATCCGACAAGATCTGAAGATGACAAATGTGACTTTGCCGAAACGTCGTCAAGACTACAACCTTTTTGTTGATAAACTTATATATGTTTAGTTTCGAGTTCATTCCTTAGTTACGGCAACCGTAAATGTCGCTTAATAAAACTACTACTTGAAACAATCTATACCCATGTTGAACCTAGCCTGTTTTTAAAATTTAGAAAACGTCAAAAGCTAAATACGGACAAAAGAATGTCCCCTCTTGTAGAAACAAACAGTTAAATAGCTCTTATTGAACATTTGATCTCTAACTGTCACCTACAGATTGTAGAGCGTCCTTTGCAATACAACCATATCAAAAAGGGTAATATAATCAGTAGTAATACTATAAGTACTTCAAAATAATCAGGTTATGCATCGATAACTTGTTGCATAATTACAAAGAGTGTCAGTTTGACAGTTTAAATAATCCGACCGCGAAGCGGGAGGATTATTCTGTCAAACTGACACGATTTGTAATTATGCAGGAAGTTTGAGATGTATAACCGTATTTATTTTGAAGTACGTATTGTATTTGATACGATTATTTATTGAGTAAATTAAGTAAATATAAACAATTTATTAATTTAAATACAAATTGGTACAATGGAAATTACAATTATTATATACTACGTTTTTTTTAACTCATTTTTGAACAGTTATTGATAAACGTCAAAATTTGACGGTCCTGTTAGTTTGTGTATTGTTGTATATTGATGTCGATGTGGTTACCATGGAAATTAAATTATTATAAAATTTTCGATTGGTAGAGCTACTCTATGTATAATCAGGTATTATCGAAACTATACAAGGTAACTTAACTAAATTGATCGTTCTAATTGGTTGAAAATTATACGAAAAAAATAATCTTAATAATAATAGCATTAAAAATACATATAGCTTGACTTAGGTCAACATAATTATGAATACATATTATAGAATATTATTGATAAAAGTTGACCAAAGAAAACAAATCAAGTGAATTTACTAAATCCATAGAGTGTATTATATGTTTTCATATAACTACTTGACTGTTTTCCAAGTAGAATTTCATGTAGTAACTTATTGGTTCTGCTTCTTTAATATAATGGTTGGTTTGAAACTTCAACATTTTTGCAACTGTGAGTTTAAATAATAATAATCCAAATTTCCTGAAAGAGCTATATTATCCAATGAAACGTTTTCTATATATCTTTGAATATTTCATCCCGGTGGCCTTTCTTTCTATCTATACACAGACGTGGCGAATGCGATAGAAGGAAACACAAATGATTATGAAAAAGAATCACACATACTGATGGAAGAAATTGAACATGCTATAACAAGGTTAGCCTCACATAAATCACCAGGCATATACTCAATTAACGGCGAGATACTTACAGCACTTCCAGATAAATACAAAAAAAGAATGCTTGAGATATGCAAAAATATTTGGCACTCCACAGAATAGCCAAAAGAATGGACTACATCTATAATCATACCACTCCATAAAAAAGGCCCAAGTAACAACTGCGATAATTTCCGATTACTATCACTCATAACACATGCAAGCAAAATCATGTTGTAGATAATTCAATCCAGACTAGAACCATTTATATTACATTACATCAACTTGCCCCAGAACAAGCAGGCTTTGTGAAGGGGAGAGAACAAATCTTAAATCTACAGCAAATGATAGAGAAGGCCAGAGAATGTTATACACCCATATTTCTATGTTTTGTAGACTATTCCAAGGCATTTGATAATGTCCTATGGCATTTACTATGACCAATTATGATAGACATGGGTATACCTCAACATATAGTTCACATAATAAAAAATCTATATGACAACAGTATTGCAGTTATAAGAATGGAAAACACCTATTCCGCAAGCTGCAAAATACAAAAAGGCGTAAGACAAGGCTGTATGTTGTCACCTCCCTTATACAGTATCTATCATCATCATCATCATCATCTGACATGGAGCCGACTCGAGGGTCAATCCTGGATACGCCAGGCCCACCCCATACCAGTAGGTGGATAGGGCTTTACGGGATAGGGTTGGATCGGGTGCGGCATTGCATAACGTTAGCATGTCTGCATTGCATACCGCAAGACACTGCTGCCGCAACACCAGGTAGTTAGTAAGCTACGCATCAATGGGGTTTTTGAGTACGTAGCGAAGACGATTATGCGATTATGCATTTGAGCCTAATAACTTTGGTATAAAAGTTTCACATTGTTCTTATTTCACATCTATCTATTGTTCTAAGGTTACTGAATGTACATCTCTTAGTTTTCGAATATCTAATAACCTACTTAATAGTTACTCCCAAACTTATTTAAACTGTCCGTTATGCGATTATGCATCTGACCCTAATAAACTGTGGTACCAAAGTTTCATATTGTTCGTATCTCTTATCTCTCTATTGTTTTAAGGTAACAGATTGCTCCTATCTAAGTTTCCTAATAACTAATTAACTACTTAATATTTACCGCACTGATTACCACTGTTTTACAACTTAGCTGGAAGTTCGATTCTGGACTGTACTTCCTTCGTATCCCTAACCTTCCCCTCTGCAGTTGACCGCTAGATATTCTTCGTTCTCTTTCCCACTGGTACTGGTTTCGTTCCTTCTCCTTTGTTTTCCCTTTGCTCGCCCTCTTACTGCTTCTTCTTCGTCGGTCTCGGTATCCTGTTCTTCTTCAGTCGACTTTTGAACGGATTCTTCAAGCAGTGCCTATACTTTTCTTACCTCTCTTCGGATATCCTCTTTTCTTGGTGTCCAGTCCTCCCATGTCTCTTTAAATATGCCGGTGTTTTGTATGTCCCTTTCCAATGATGTATTCCACGTGTAGCATGATCTTCCGATCTTCTTTTCTTCTGTTTGCATGATATAAGCTTACTGTAGAGGATGGTTGGCCGGTTTTCTTAGAATATGTGCCCCGTATTTACGTCTTGATGTAGAGAGCCATTTAATACATTAAATACATATCCAACTCCCATTACATAAACAATTTAATACAAATCCTAGCAACCTTGCTACATGCAAAATGTGTTATACCTAAAAATTTTTGTACTAATAATAGTTTTTTGTTTCTTCAGCTAAAATGAAAGTTTTGTGGGCCTTTAAACTATCGCTCCAAAGAAATATTTACGTTTGTTAAATATATATCCGACGCCCAGCACAACCACAACTGAATACAAATCCTAGTAACATGTAAAATGTTTATACGTAAAATTGTTTTGGGACAATGAAATTTTTATTTTTAAACTAAAGTGGAAGTTTTTGTAGGCCTTTCACACATCAAAAATTCAATACAAATCGTAGGAACATTTTTAACGTGCAAGATGTTGATTCCTAAAATGTATAAAACGCAAAATAATTTAAATTTTTAAAACCTGAAGTTGAAGTTCTGTAGGCCTCTTACTGTAGCGCCAAGAATTATTGACGTTTATTAAATATATTTCTGACGCCCAGCGCCTCAAAACTTAATATAGATCCTAGTAACATCTTTACTTGCAAAATATTTATACCTAAAAATGTTTAGTAACGTTAAATTTGTATTTTTTTAAATTAAAATGGAAGTTTTTGTAGGCCTTTTACTATCACTTCAAAACAGTATTTAAGTTTATTAAATACATGTCCGACGCCTAGCACTTAAAATTTTTAATACAAATCCTAGCAACGTTTTTACATGCAGAATGTTTATACCTAAATAAATTTTGTAAGAATAATTTTTATTTCCAAACTGCAATGAAAGTTTTGTAGGCATTTTACTATCGCTCCAAAGAAATAGTTACGTTTGTTAAACATACATCCGACTCCCATCACATCCAAAATGTAACATAAATCCTAGGAACCCTTTCAACGTGCAGGCTGTTAATTTCTAAAAATGTTTCGTACGCAGTATATTTTAAATTTTTAAACTGAAATAGAGGTTCTGTAGGCCGTTTACAATAGAACCAAAACATTTTTTACGTTTATTTAGTATATATCCGACGCCCACCACATCGAAACTTTACAAATCCTAGTAATATTTTTACATGCAAAATGTTTATACCTAAAAATGATTTGTACCAATAAAATTGTTATTTTTAAGCTAAATGGCAGTTCTGCAGGCCTTTTGCTGTCACGTCAAATCGGTATTTATGTTGATTTGTATTTTACCAAGAATTTCAGTTTTAAGTTGGGACGGCGTGTATGTCATCCCTGAAAAGGTCTGTACCTGCTTCCTCTTCTTGCCGCTCCGACCCAAAAAGCCCCCGCAGATGTCTACCCGCTTGTGCTACAATCTACTTTCCCTTGTTACTATAGTCCCCCGTTTTAATTTCTATTTTAATTTTATTTCAGTTTTGTAATTCTATTAGGCTACAATACTACAAAAGGCTACAAAAGGCCACTCAAGCCTCCAACTTAACTTTTACTGTTTTCCTCCGCCCCCTTGTTCCCCGTCGATCGCAATCTGTCACCTTTGATTGATCAACAGGTAGAGCTGATAGCATTCCACCCCTTCTCTCCAAGATTCGCACCCACTCGCACTATATCATCATAGTTTGATAGTCTGCAAAACACTTTTTTAAAAGCCTCGCCGATAGGTAGAGCACAACATCAAACCGATGTTTTGTGGTTTCTGCAATTATGCGAATAAGGAAAGCCATAGTCTACATCATTGATTTTTAATTCATAACACACAAATTTAAACCTTTCAAATTTCAAATAGAAGGTGTAAACTTAAAAGTGTCCCTATTTAAATGCATATATGTATAAACGAAACACACTGAAACAGTATACTATATTTAGTCTTAAATTAAACTAGATACACAATTAAATGTCTTCCATAGCAATTGATACACGATAGTGTGGTCCCGAAAGATTCTCCATTACTCGTTGGCATTTAAATTCCGGCAATAGTTTGTCTGATTATATTTTTCAATTGCTGTAATCTCTGTGGTTGGCTACTGTACACGTTTAGGTAGTCCTAAAGATAGTAGTCGCATTGGGACGTCAGGGGAACGGGCGGGCCAAAATTAATCTCTGCTTTGTGAAAATAATCGATCAGGACATTTGCCTTAAAACATTTATGGGTAGTTTTGACGTATGCGATCTAGCACCATCCTGTTGAAACTATAAAACATCCAATGGTTAGCAAAATTGATAAATCGCATTTGTGACAAAGATGTGAATTACATTAATATTACGGTCTGCATCAAGAAAATACCGTGAAATAATTCCTACTAAACGATTCTGACTAAAACTTCTGAGATTAGCGGTTGCGAACGTGTTTTTTCATGGCTACTTGATTGTTTATTTAGCTATAAAATTCTTATTAAGTCTTAAGTTTACATCCATTACAATTAAATAAAGCCATTTTACAGAACGACTGTATTTTTCATATTTTCTAGCTTCGTAAACCAACGCTGGGCCCTATCATATAGTCTCCAAAAAAGCCAAACCAAACGTTAACTGAAAATCGTTGTTGATAATTCGATTCAATAATAGCATGAGGGTTTTTATCTGACCAAACATGGCTGGTATGGAAATCAAAAATGCCATTTCATTTGAAACTGGCTTCGTCAGTATATAAGACTTCACTAACAAAGTTTACGTTTTCCGCAACTTTGAATATGGGTGGGTACAATTGCTCCTCACGTAATATTCTCCAAATTAGGGCAGCATTAATATCTGTTTCGAAAGTTTTCTAGTGCTAGTGCCTGGATTTTCTTCAATCCTCCTTAAAATGTTAAGTTCCACTTCAGTAGTAGAAATTGATCTAGGCCAACCACCGTGCACCGTCACCACCGTTTCTTGATGTAAATGTGCCAACTTCGGATAAACTGTGATTCAAATTACCATTTTCGCGTTGATATACATATTCCAACAACAACAATAACAATATTGACACTTACAAAAACTCAAGCAATTGTTGTTTTATCCACTTCCATACCAGACGTGATAAATACGATTCTGCACTCCTACTCTACGTAAATAGTTTCGCTGTATCTTGAAAACGGTTGATTTTCGAACCTATGCTTATTACGACTTTTTGTTTGCATTGATGAGATCTATAAGTGGGTAAAATATCCGAACGTATTTCTTTAACACCCTGTATACACCTAATTTACAAGGTTTTACATCAATGTTTTTACTTCTGGGTCAGACGTTATCCACCTTTCACACACAAGTATACATTTTGGAAATGAAATTTGGACTATTTGCTTTCCAAAACAATGAATTTTATCAAAATTGAATAAGAAATAAGAAAGTTATTTGTATTTAACTGAATTGCTGTAAAGAAACTTTGAAGCGCCATATCTCCGTCACCGTATCGAATTAAAAAAATACTAACAAATTTAGGGGTTAAATAACATCAGCTATACGTGGTTAAAATTTTTCGTACATGGTTACGATCAACCTATATATTGTATATATACTAAACCAGAATATCGGATTATAGTAATGCAAATCTTTACTTTATTTTAATTCTACTTTATACAATGTACAGCTGCATAATAATCATAACAAATTCAACACAACAATTACATAGCATTATAACATTTCACAAACTTCAATGGGACAATTTTTGAATTAGTATCAATAATGATATGTTTTTTGTTTATTTTACAATTGCTTTATATGGATACGAACAATACTATCCTTTATACATATGAATAAAGATAACAGAAGTTTATAATAGGACGTCAGATTTACTATATACATACATATTTAAAATCAATTAGGTATTTATCAATTTGATTATACCAATCGAATCAAAAGCTATTTGCAGTAGGGGAACAATTAGCTCACTGTTTTCTAAAAAAATATTGTGGTTTAACATTCCACGGTCTTATTTGAGGAGCTGAAGCTGGAGGAGTAACAGGAACAAAATCTCCCGAATTTTGCGGTATAACATTCCATAGTCTAATTTGAGAAGCAGGAGGTAAATGAGTACCAGGAAGAAAATTTCCTAAATTTTCCGAAGTTCTACTTGCTCCAGCTACCATTATGTTGTAAGTGCAGATAAGAAGATCGTACATTCCTTCGCAAAGATCAGTATGAGTGTTGTGACTACATTTGTGAACTATTTCATCGGTTATTCCGTAAATCGACCTAAAGCGAGTAGTGTTGAGGTTTCCTGTAGGGCTAAGAACACCAAGTCCCTCTGCCCAGCATCTTAGATTGCACTTGAAACAAGGATTATCAGAAATTTCACCGAGTTGGAAAAAAGCTTCCGTCATGTCTGCATTTCCTCCGGATTGACACTGACACCGGTTCATGTGTGGTGTAACCAATTTTCTCCATTCTTTAAGTGTTTGTTGTAAACCCTAAAAAACATTTAGCTTGTTATTAATTGTAAATAATCAGTTTTACAAAGTAATCAATTTATTTGAGATTCTTGTTGGTTTTACGTATCATGACGTTTCAGTAAGTACCAAAACTGTGAAAGTTCTTATTCACCAAAACATATTTACTCATTTATTTCAAATTAAGCTATTCTGAAGACAGTAAATTGACCATAACGAAACCAAAATTTTATTCAAATTGTGTTCTTCCTACGGGATTTAATTAAAATTTCTCATTTTTAAACATAAATGGTCTAGTTCGTCAACAACCCAAACCAAGCATTTACTTACTGTAACTCTAGACATTTATTATCTACGTACCTGTTGATGTGACACTACCACAACTGATGCTATTATGAAGATATGCAGAGCATTCATTTTGAAAAGACTTCTCGATACCTTTTATGAAGTGATATGAGATACGCTTTGAAATTTTCGTTTGCTTTATATAGTAGATGTTTGCAGTAAACAATAAAAGTGGTGGTAGGAATTCGTGAAAGAAAGTGGCTGTGTGTTTTGAAATACCTATATATTACCCAATGTAATAAGCGAACCTAAAATATTCATCAATTAGATCAAATCCATTAAAAACTTTAGTTCCTGTTGCAGCGCTTATAGAATGTGTAAAATTATGAACCAGCATTCCTACAGAGAATGCCTATCATAACAACGAATATCCTATTAAAATTTCGAAGTATTACATATAATATATGGATGTACAGGTTTATTAAAGCAGTACTAGGAATTAGAAAGGTGAACTATTTCTACAAAGTAAAAAAGGAAAATAATAGCAATAGTATCCGAACAGAAACTGAGAAACTATTAAGTGATACTACCGGTACCATCAGAAACAGGTATTTTCCCTAATGGTTGAAGCTTTTACTTTTTTTCAGGTACTTCTTTTTAGATATCTTTCTGAAATGTTATTAATTCAGGTGTCGTTTACTAAATCATATCTAAAATTTGGTTAATCTACAATATAGTGTTTACCTTGTACTTGGAGAATTTAAATCAGCAACTTCCATGCGCACATATTATATAGCATCTCACAATACATTATTTATTCGTAGAAATATTCTTCCTGCTATTAATTTTACTATACGTAAACTTGTACCAAGTCTTTCTTATAAACTAATACTTAGATACAATTGCGTTAAATCAGTTCAAACCTCAACATGCGTTATATACCGTATATTATGTTTGGTAGTATGTAGCTGTCACAATTTATACATAAATTGAGAATCAAACCTTGAATTTTCGAATTTCATTTAAACTCTTTGCCTGAAACTTTCTAACGACACAGACAACAAAAAATTTTATAACGGCTTTAAAATTTCTAGTATATTACTTTTTAAGTGTTTGATAACAGTATTGTTTTGGTGCGCAATTTTTGGTATGCATTATGTATTTTTGTGTTTCAAGTTAACGGTTCTTGACTATTTACAACATTGGCAATTAAAAATCACAAGAAACAGCAATCGATACGGCAATATCATTTCTTATAATATAAAATTACCCGTACTAAATGTATTACTAAAGACAATGTTTCAACGATATTTATAAGGTTAGTTAGTTAGAAGATACATTTAAGAAAGTCGTTGCAACTCTGTGGAATTATCCGATAAAAACGTTAGGTTTTGTATCCCCTTAAATACGTCTAGTGCATTATCAACCAAGTGTTAGTAATATGCTAATAGCGTAAAAGACCCCAGAATAGTTGTGACTGCAAGCAGCCCTATTAGCGTCGGTTAACGGATTGATATGTTAAGCAACTATAAACTTGTTTAAGACTCGCAAAAGTAGTACTGTGTACTACATACTTTTCGTAACTTATATTTATTTGAAAACATTTTAGATATGCGAAATATTTATTAATATCTGATATTAATCTTGCATATCTGGCAACAAAACCACATATTTTAAGTTCCCCAAAGAAAAATTAAAGAAAACGATAAAACCCTAAAATACGAGGCGTGTCCGGGATCTAAGGTACCATTGCTTTTCACTCGGTGAAACTTTGAACGTGTTTGATTAATAAATAGCTAGAAATGAGTGTAAATATGGGGTATCACCTGTTATTAATGCGTGCCCATTCGAAATTCGCGGCGTAATTCGGTTTCTTCCAGCAAAAAGAATCCCGGTGTATAAAATTCACAGCGAATTGATATCCTGTGTATGGTACACAGATCATCATCTAGACCCTCGCATGGGAATCTGCTTCCAAAATTTTATCCGTTACAACGAAAATCGCATTTTATACATTCACACCAATCAGATTTGAGCATTTTTGACTTATCCACCAATCAAACCTTGATTTTTTAGAAATCCCTGTAGCCGTGGTGATTTCCAAAAACCACTAGTGGTGATTTACGGAAATCACTACGGTGCATGATTTCTGGAAATCACGTGCTAATACAGTAAAGTGAAAGAAAAATGCTTAATCAAATTTAATTTTTAAATGAATTACAATGAAACACACAATTATTGTATATAATTTGTTTGTTTTCTCGAGTTCGAGACATTGCAGTTGAGGGACTAAGTAATTCTTTAATTGGATGACCATTACTAGCATCACTATCTTCGTTATGTTCTACTTCAACATTATCCTCTTCTCCTTCAACATTATCCTCTTCTCCTCGGAGCTTTAATACCAGTTGTTCGTGGTGCATGTTATCAAGTTGTACATCAGGTTTAATAGAACTGATACTGGAATGTCCACTCATTTTTATTAGCTGGGTTTCGCTTACCCCTTTTTTAGCTAACTGGGATATTGCCGTAGATCTCAAAGAATGGTTTGAAATGTTTACGGATTTTGTGTCGAGTCCTATAGATTCAGCTGCTGATTTCAACCATTTTGACATTTCATTTTGCCCCACTGGACAATTTTTATACCATCCCTTAGAATGATCTAGGTTCCATCCAGGATTTGGTGTCAGAAACAATCTATTTGTGGTAACATGCAATGGCCTTTTAGAAATCATTTTCTTAAACAACCTAAAAAAAGGACAAATGATATTTATACAATGTATTTTAGTACATCAGATCAATTTTTTACCTCACCGGACAGGCATCAGGGTTTACTGTATTTGATGTCAGGAATTTACTTTCGCTAAGTTTCTTAGCACCTCCTTGTTCTGTCTTACTGAATAAAGGATTATATTCAAGACGTTTAGTTGGCTTTCCTGAGTTGTCAGTTTCTTCTCTAAAGTAGTGCATATAAGAGGACGCTCCTTCACCTCCTCGCCAACACAACTCATAGGCTGCTATGTAAAAGAACTTTTTTTGTAGACCAATGAGTGAATCTTCGTTCCAAAGGTTTTTAATTTTCTGATATTCGCATTTTGTTAATGATACTGAGCTGCGTTTTCGTTTTTCTAAACTGCCCTGTAACTCTCTTCGTTTAGCATCTCTTGCCTGCCTGGCACGGAGAAATTTTATATCGTTGAATACATCCAATTTAATTCCGTAATCTTTGTAATACATTTCTTCCAACTGTTTAGCAGTACTGTTCCATATTACTTTCACTACAGCTTCTTTATAGTCGGTTCCATCTACCTTGCGCATATTAAACGCCCAATCTTTCATTGTAGCCGCTATTTCATCAATAGGTGTCGATGAATCAAGCTTACAACCAGTGTTGGGT
>JABXWE010048423.1:0-11861 GCA_014611495.1 Limonius californicus
TAATAGTCTTTCTTAGGAAAATTGAAATTTGTATTCCATTCTACAATCAAAAAATTAAAATCCTGATAGGTGAAAACTTATTATTACCCAACTTACGCCCTCTAACTACTATTCCCTAATTACTGTTTGCCAGCCATGTAAATTGAATTAGGTAATGTGTAATCCACATTTCATAAAAAATCTGTATAACTTACAAAACAATATTTTTAAGACACCTTGCAGGGCTCTTAGTTTACTTTAAAAATTGAAATTAAGAAAAACACGTACCCTAATTTTCAGTAAGGAAATTTAGATAAGAATTAAAAAAAATATATAGAAAAATAAACTGAAAATCATCCAAATACATACTAAAACATAGATTTACAAAGTTTCCTCAAACCTTTCCAGTCATAAAGACTCAAACAATTGTAGTCAAAATTAAACAAACCTCCATTCAAACACATGAAAAAATACATATCCTACTATTAATATTTTCGATTATTCAAATTTGTTTACAAATTGTGTATTGATTACGTATTGATGAATACAGTATATGTTATTGAAGTGCTGCATCACATACACAGAAACAATGACTTCTTCCAGAATAAGAAGATGAAATGTAATAATTCACCACCAAATAATAAAAACTATTCCATATTATTAATGCTGTGTTTCTTAGATTACATCCTGCGCCTGATTTACCTTCTAAGCAGAAATAGAAGCCAGAGTCGGAAATGCGTACGTAGGGAATTGCAACATCTCGGCAACGCATGTCTGCAAATCGGCCTGCATTTGCACAATGTTTGATAATCTGCTCCGATCAGCAGCGCGAAACAAAATTCCACACTGCACTGCGTGCAAAATATTTTAATCTTCAACAATTTCAAAATAAATTGTTGCATCACGCAAAACGCGGTCAAATTTGTTCAATATTGTTACACATTCCAAAACATCTATATGTACGCACACAAGCATAAAAATACTTCGATAAATAAATATTACTATGACAGCTATTTAAAGACACAAGAAAGTTAAAACAAGACTTGTGTTTCTGTATGGCTTAATATTTAAATCGTTTTTCAATATTTGCCTAAAATTAATCTCTTCCAGATGTCCAAACATTCAAGAAATTCATTGACCCTTCAGCATTTTCGTTAGCCCTATCTCTTCCTAATTGTAGAAGCTTAGATTGACATATACAAATATGCAAATCCGTCATGCAAGGAGTATGATCTTGCAATAAATCTCAAGACCGTAATTTATTTTTGTATGATGTGCAGCATCTGCTCTCTGGACCTGACCGTGTGACCAACGGGTACCATAATTCCCCTTTCCGTTTCTTTAGAACCAAAAGACCCTTCAGCAGATTAAGAGCCACTGTCTACACCTTCTTATGACCCTCAACATGCGCTTAAGAAGGAAGTATCTTACGTATCAGCTAATTACCCAACGTTTTCTAAATACGAAATTAGGTCAGGTGTCCTTCAAATAGGAATTTTTTTAATGTTCTTGGTCTTAACGAATTTTAAACAGATATTCGCAAAAGTTTAGTAAGAGAATCAATTAACCTGAGGGTAAATTCGATGTTTGGAAATTAAATGGATGCGAACGGAAATGCGTATATCTATAACCGAGTACGCGAGAGTTCACCCTTATTTCGTAGCGCGTGACCTAAAATGTCAAGCTAAAATGTCACAGCCTCCCTACGGCACGCGGTCGTAATGTTTAATCATCTCGCGTCATTTAGTAAATTAATTCTGTACTCGTGAGAGATGTAAACAACAAAATTGTGATCATGCGACTTCCCCAGTGTCATTTACCAAAAACTTTGGTATTATTTCGTGTATTAACCAGGACCCTATAAAGCTGCCGAAGTGCCATTTATTACTGTATTTATTAACCTTCACTTTAAATTCGACATTGTAGTGTGCACTCGAAGTTTCATATTTATTAGCAATATTAATAACATAAACATTAACCTAACTCTCCCTTAGAAACTAGTATCGTTTGAAATTAAGATGTCGAGTTTAAAGAGAAAAATAATATTTAAAGTCGAGATTTTGAGGATGCAGCAAAGATATGTCTTTTAAAGATAGTAATTTCGATACGTAAAATCACCAGTCTCGAGTTACAGCTCTAAATTACAAAACTGTAGGTAGATAAATTTGTATCTGATTCGCTCTGAACGGTGTATTCGAAATCGAATCTCTTCAAACATAAGATCTATATTAACTTCCAAGTTCTCGCCGATGTTAGTCTAGCAATCTTGAACTTAAACGCAGAAGATCGAACTCAACTCAAAATTTGAGTTTTAAACTCCAGATCTTAGATTTAAACTTCAAATTTTAAACTCGCATTTAATCGACTTTAATCTCGGACTTTTACGTTTATATTCGAGATTTAAAGTTGGCAACACAGTATAAACAAATTATTTTCCTTGTCGAAAAGTTGTTGTATTCAGAAATCAAGATTTCGACTTCACATACCAATATCTAGAATCACGTCTTATAAATTTGAATTCAAAATACACAAATTTTGAAACAATTTATTTGTATTTGATTTATTCATTTCGACTTAGATATGGTCTTCAAAGAGAAAATCTTTAAACACAAGATGGTGACTTTAAATTCCCTTTTTCGCTCTAGCGATTTTAACCTTGAATTGAATTGTAACTCTAAATTCCTAAAACGAAGTCGAAATCTGACTTCGAACTCAGAAAGAACTTCCTTCAATTAAAGATTTTACAATCATTGGTAATTCTTCATTTTAAATTAAAACTTTCGCGCGGTTCAAGTTAAAATCTCGAGAAGGAAAGTTTACGTTTAAGCAGTAAAAAATAAGTTCTACATTTCCAAATTAAAAATTTCGAATTTGAAATTTGAAATTTTAAGTTTAAATATCTCCAGACTGCGTTCAGTCATGAAAATTACTATTTTTAAGTTGAAACTGGAGATTTTATTTTATAATCGAGATTTCAATTTTCAAGACATAATTTTTATTGTTGAGGTTAATCTTGAAACTTCAAATTTAAAATTGAAATCTAATATCATAAGTAGACGTATATCATGGACTTGCAGTCAGATTATAAGAAAAATATAGACGGACAAACTTCCACATCATTTTAAAGATCTGATTTTAAAGGCGAAAATTATTTCCTATTTAAAATACTGGGAGCCGAAGTAATTTGTTTATTTTAAATCTCTATTAAATTCAACATGAATACGAAGACAGCCGTTTAAGCTTTTATAAACGACCACTAGATGGCGCTGTTGAGATGTGTCATTACTATTTTCGTAAAATATGACATTTGTTATTGTGAAAACAGTAACAGCTTAGAAATTGACCGACTAGTTTGTTTACAGTAAGCGTTTAAAAAAAGGAATTTTATGAAATAATGGAAATTTCACTTGAAGGTTTCCGTTGGATGATTTTTTCGATTTTAGTAAAGGCCTAACTCAACAACAATGCGTAGAATCCCTGCATTCAACTTTTGGTAATGAAGCACCATAAGAAAAGACAATGTTTACAATTGGTTTGCAGAATTTCGTCGTGGTCGTGCGTTCATCAGTGATGAATTTCGGGAAGGTCGACCACAATCGGCTGTTATTCCAAAAAACATCGATGCTGTGCGCAACATGATTGAAGAAGATCGGCATGTGACTTACAGTGAGATAGAGGCATTCTTAGACATATCGAAGACGGCAGTACATGGACATTTAGCTGTGAAAAAGATCTGTTCCCGATGGATTCTGCATAATTTCACCGAAGCTCAAATAAAGGCTTGTGTTAATTGGTGTAGGGAATGCTCAAATAATTCTACCGAGGAACTGCAAAATCAGTATACAACATCGTAACAGGTAGCGAAACTTGGATATATTCGTATGAACCGGAAACTAAGCAACAATCCACTGTTTGGGTGTTCCAAGATGAACCGAATTATACAAAAGTTGTTCTTTCACGAAGCACTTCCAAGAAAATGATCGCTTGTTTCTTCATTGTACTGGATATGTCGCAACCGTTCCTTTAGAGGATCGAAGAACAGTTAGCGCTGAATAGTATACAATAATTTGTTTGCCAGAAGTCATAGACGAAATCAGGCAAAACAACCGAAAACGTCGCATCATTCTTCATCATGATAATGCCAGCTCTCACACAGCAAGTCAAACAATTAATTATTTGAAGGAGAAAAATATCGAATTAATGTCTCATTGCCCGAATTCACCTGATTAACCGCCTAACGGCTTCTTTGTGTTTCCGAATGTCAAACAAATAATGGGTGGACAGCCATTTTCATCACCTCAGGAAGCAAGCCTTCAAAACCACCCAGAGTGGAAAAAATTTTCGAGAATTAGTTTGAACGCATGCAAAAATGTGTAAATGTTAAAGGCGAATATTTTGAAAAGCAACAAAACAGTTTGTACCAAAAAATTTTTTTCTTTCCTACTTTTTTTAATAACTTAACAGGCTGCTCTCATAAGTATGAAAAACACTAATATTTTCAACTGTGGAATTTCAAACGACGAGTTTGCATTTTACTCAACAATTTTTATAATAAAGGCGAAATTTGAGTTTACGCAATTCAAATTGGTAACTCACACATAAAATTGAGATCTTGAGTTCTACACACAAATATTTTTAATTGATACAAAGATAAAGAAAGTTCAATCAATATGCATCTGATTTATTTACGTCAATAGCGATCTGGTATTCCAAACACGATACAGACTCGAAATAGCAAACGTACACTTTAAAGGCTTAATTTCAACTTTTATCGAAAGATCGGAATATCAACTTTGCATAAACTGCTACTCCAAGCTGACCATTTTCGGTGTTAACTCAAGCTCAACTTGCTGCTTATTGCCAGTTACAGATTAGTTTTATATTTTCAAACTACATCGCACCTTTCCGACTTCAGTTATGGAGAGTCAAAAAAAGCATCTCAAATCTTCAAGGTTAAAATTATGAATAAAGATTTTAATTTTCGAAGTTAAAGACGAAATCTCAGACTCAAACTTATAGTAGGATTAGTTTATATTTGTTTCATTCATCTCGAATTTGATCAAATCTTTATAGCCGAAATATGAACCTCAAATGGAAGCTCTGAACTTTACACTTAAAATTTTGGATTGAAAATAGAGATTTCGACTTAAAACAAACATTATCAACTATAAACTCAAAATGTCTGCAGTTTAAACTTTATATTCTTAAAGTAAAAGTTGAGATTATACCCGAAATAGCAAGTTAGTGATTTAGTATTGAAAACGGTATCTATGTATGGTAGATTATTCCTTTGAAAATCTAGATTTAGAGTTCAAATGTCGAGAGCCGAAATACCAACAAAGATCTCAACGAAAATTTAAAAAACAACTAATGAAAGAAAGAAAGAAAGAGCTTCTAGTCGATTGTAAAAATGTTAAAATCGAAATCTTAGGTTTAAAATTGAAATCTACAATTGGAAGTTGCAACCACAATAACTCATGTTATTTAGTTTAATAATGTCAACCTAGATCGTCGCGGTTGAAATTTCGTCTTTAAATACAATCTGATGATATTAAATATATAATTTCGACTAGACTCTAAAGACTTTAAGATTGAACTCGAAATTTCAAATTCAACCTTAATTTTTCATTACACAAAATTTTATACCTTGAAACCGGTAACCTCAATATATTCTCAAAATCAAGATTTCATTATATAACATAATAATAACATTTCTCATGAAATGCAATAGACCCATGCTTTAATGGATTTAATTTTGAATAACAACGTAACATTTTATTTTAGTAAATATTTAAAGATTCGATATTACAAATTTTTTCATGAAAATCGCATGTTTGAAAATGATTTCGAAATTTCAACCTCAAATAACACGTTTGAAGATGAAAAATTCATGAATCAAACTCAACTTCTTTAAACTGAATACAAGATATAAAACTACAATAAAGACTAATCCTTTCGCAGCCGAAGTATCAAATTTGTAAACGAAATATCAAATCTCGAAATTAAAATAAAAAGTTCAGATCTCGCGTTATACGTTATGTTCAAAATTTGGGCACTAATCCAGACATTCAGATTTATAATCCTAAAGACGAAATTCCGAGCTTAGACGAGAGTTCCCAAGTGAAGGATTTAAATGTAAAACACACCAGTTTGAAAACCCAGATTTCTAGTAGCAATATAAAAGTCAAATTTGAGTAAACAATATGAAGATTGGTGTTTTTACAATTTGTACAAGTCGAGATTCCAAAATGTGAACTCATGATTTCGACTTTAAAATTAAAATTTCATAATATCTGAAGTTGAAGATGGAAATACCAAACAAGTGATCAATGGCCAGATTAATCAATGAAACACAAACTGATCTTTCTTTTCCTTTGTAAGCAGGGCCGGCGCCAGACCTTTTGGCACCGGGGGCAAGTTTTCCTAATATGCGCCTACCAAATTATATTGTCAGGTAATAATAATATTTTACTCTGGAATTTCTGTACCATACATGACATTATAAATAATAAATAAATTAGATACATATTACTACTTTATTTGTAAGCCGCAATTTTGTTTAAATATTCATGTTTCCTGTAAGAACAAAAACAAAATATTTTATTATTATATTAAAGAAACTGTGCATCTACAATTTTTTTCTGAAGATTCCTGGCCTAAACAATTCTTTTTTATAACAAAACAGGGACAATGTCTTCCGTTTCTTGATTAAAATGTGCAGCAGATTGACTTGTAGGCGGAATATCATCTAAGAATTCTAAGACATTGAATTGTTGTGATATTCTACAAATTTTTTCAGAATTCCACGAAAATACATTTAATAATGCGGTCGTCTATTTTTTATTTTCTATCATTTTGGCTTGTCTTCCTATTCTATATTCGCGTCCTCCTAACCTCATTCTTCTTAGTTTTCCATATATCTGAAAGTATTACAGTTTTATTAAACTCGCAGCAAAAAGGTTTTTCTTTTAAATATGATTATATTTCACTTATACTATTATTAAGAAAATAAAACAATCTAGGCACAAATAGAATGATAAATCATGAAATAGGTAATTTACCTTATGTCGATATATAAAATAATAATTGTTCGAACGTTACACACAATTGATAGAATACACAAACGTTCAGTGGCATATGCAACAAGCATATACTTATATAAATGTTTGTTATGACACAAAGAGTAGATTTGAAATTGAAACTACTGAAGTTGCTTTTAAAATATTTATTCGTTTTAGAGATTACTTTGCCGTTTTGTGCGTGTAACTGGGGGTGTCGTTACAACTGCGTAGAAATACCACTTAAACATCTGGGAGTGATGATAAAAATAAATACAATAAGATGTAATTTCCGAGAAACGTTACATTCTTAGCCCTAGAACCAAAAAATGGGAACCTTCTTTGGGCTATACAATGCATTATAGTGAACAAAACATGAAAAATAAGCAGTAAAACCAAATATGCAAGGCAATGGCTAGTGTATAAAAGCCCAAAACGTCATTAAACAGAAGATTAAAGATTTCTAAGAACTTGTGTATACAAGCGCCTGAAATATACTGATTTAGGCGGTTAGCTCCAAAAATATCCAACTGTTTTATTTATTGACAGAAATTAAAATGAAACATTTGGAAACCTTTACGACGATTCAATTCTATTAAATTTATTGTAATAATTATTATAAGGCGGCTATCAACAATGTTAACATCCCTTAAAATGATAATGAATGGGATGACGCCTATTACTTTTAGGCGCCGCTGGCAAATGCTCCCGTCTAAAATCGACCCTGTTTGTAAGATCCAAATTCGCAGATCCTTTTATTACAATGATATAAACAAAAATAACAAAGCATGTAAGGAATTATTTTAATAGATCAATCTTTTCAGTGTGATTGTTTATGATCTATCTGTTTGTACTGTTATGACCAAGATCAAAGAAGACATTGACATTGTCCCAGTGCTGGGCATCGGCCTCTTCTCTGCCACGTGTGTCTCCTCAGCGCTAAGGTAGAAACACGAGGTACACACAGTTTTACGTCGAATCCGAACGACAGAAATTGCCGAAAAGTGATTTGGCATTACGAGCCCATGGTTGCCAATTGTCCGAATTGGGGAATTGTGTGTGGCGGGTTGCAGTCAAGATTTTATAAATCTACATAGTAATGTTTTCGAACTCAAGCCGGAATCGACGTTTTCTCAAAAAGCGAACGGTCTACCAACTGAGCTACCACCACACAGCAAAGAATAAATTACTAAATATTAGAAATTTATGTTAACCTTCGCATACTGCAGTATTGCAATAAGAAAATGTGCGCTGTTTAGCTTGAAATCGTCATCAAAATTTAGTACAAAGTCAAAGTCAAAGTTACAATTGACAATTTTAACTCGTTATTATAATAAAGCACTCCACTTAATAATTAGTGCTAAATATTTGAACGATGCTTTCTTTTAGAGCACAAATTTTAACAGCTACCATGTAATTAACATTCCTCTAACCAACTTCACCAGACAGTTAAATATATTGTTACATGTATTATATTAAGCTAAGAGTAACCTGTAACGTTTAAATAATGACGTTATTAATAAAAATATTTAATATTGTATTTACTCGGTAGTAATTTTACTTTGATTGCGTAAAGGTGTAAAGCTAATATATTTACTTAAGTATCTGCTGCGGAATCAAAGAAGCGTGTTTTTTTCTATTTCACCTATACAGGGTGATTCTAAACATATGCGAAAAACTATAACCACGTATAAGTAAGGTTTTTAATCTCTAAATCACGTAGTAAATGTTTTGAAAATTCGACGACGTTACGAAGGTTTAATAACTGTTTTGTTTCTTGTCCGGTTTGGATAAACTTTGTTGTTTTGGAAAGCTAACAGTCCAAGCTTAATTTGCAGATAAAAATGTACAATTGAGGGAAATGTGGACGAAATCTGGCCAGACCAGACGTGAAAACTTTGATTTAACAATATGTGAGTAAGGTTATATATTGAAAACGGAATTGTTAACGTGAGTTTTTTGCAGCTTCTGGACTAGTATTCTGTTTTAAAAAAAGTTCTTCGCAATTTCTTTCGAAAATTTAATACTTAAAGAGTTATTTAATTATTAGTTTATTATTAGTACTAAATTTTCGATTATAAATATCAATTTAAATACGTACACCTTTAGTTTAGACATTTTTACACCAATTTTTCACTTCTGGGTGAAATTTCATCCACTCCCGTCACACAACTGCATATTTGTAGGCTTTGAAAGTTAGCTTCTCAAAACAATATAGTTTTTTTAAAATCGGACGAGAAACAGAAAAGTTATTTACATTATAGTGAATTGATGTAAAAAAACGAATCTGTAAAGGAGCCGAATTAAAAAAAAATACTAGTTGATTTAGGGGTAAATAACTTCAGCTATACGTGGTTAAAATTTATCGCACATGTTTAGAATCGCCCTGTATTTATAAAAACATTTACTCTGCATTGATATTAATAGAAGTCAGATGATGATACAAATTATAGGCCGCTTGATTACGTAGACAGCAAATTCAATAAAACATGTGGTGGTTTAAAAAATAGTCATACCATACTCGAACCGTTGAACCTCCGATTGCGAGACAGATATTGAAGAAACTGATCTGTCAATCACACCAAACACTATCAAATTCCGTATTTTAAGTAGAATGATCGCGGAATTAATTTAGAATATTTCTAATATTCAAGCAAATATTTTCCATAAAGGCATCAACGTTGAAGAGTTACAAATTGCTCTTAGCGTTCATTAACATATTACGTGCATTAACTATAGGTGTAATAGCAAACTTATAACGTATTAAAAATTCCATTGGTAGCCCTATAATCACAACCGAAAATATCCTCCCGGTATAAAGTACAAAAAATTAACTTATTAGAAGTGACAATTGTGGCAACAGCCGTGAAGCCAATTTGTTCTGAAATCTTCAAGGTTTCATTTCCGGCTTTTCTACAGACAAATTAGACTGCATATTCCAATTTTATTAAAATCGATACACCTGCCAGCGAAATAGCCAAGAAATAAACACACTTAGTATAGCTGCGTATTCAACAAACATTTTTACTTTACTTCCAGGTAATTATTTGACAATGATTTTTTAATATATATTAAAATGTTCTAATTATTATATATAGGGTTTTAGAAGCTATTGCACACAATATGTGGAGTAAAAAGTTACCTTACACAGAATTTTTGTACGGGAAAAGGTATAATAAAAAGTTGGACCGGAAGTTCTCTCGAGTGACTAAACGGAAGTTGGGAAGTGGCTGGACGTGTTCGTTGAAGATGTAGGCGGATCTGCTAATTGCTTGATATGTTAGGGAAGCAAAGGCACTATCATTCCAAGTGAGTGATACAAGGAGGAGTCTCCTAATAAATGCATTTATTTAACCGACGTGCTACGTAAAATGCGACTTCAAATTAAATATTGTATCGTTGCTAATAATTGTATAACTTCAACATTCAGTTTGATTTCTGAAACTACAGTTGTGTAAACTCAACAAAACCAATCAACATCCTTGTATTCGGACGTTATAGGTGCTAAGTTGTTTTTACCAAGCGCTTGAGGTTATATTTCGGATTCACGTTTTCATATGCTGCATAGAATTACAATAACTTGAATGACACTGACACGAAAAGTAACTGTAAACGTTTAAAAACGTTTCTATTTATCTTGCAGTTGTTTTATTTATATATTTTCCTTTAGTAAAAGACTCTAAACCATTTATTTTGATCTTACATAATTAGATTAAAAATATGTTTTACAATATGAATCCTGAAAATTATAACCTTTAAAAAATATAATAGAAAAGCTTGAAACCCAGTAAGCACACTAATAGTGATGCAGATATCAGAATACAATAAACTTGAGATTTAAAATACGAATTTATTCATGTCAAACATGCATACAGACGATCACAGAGTATACAGGGTGTCCCAAAACGTACCAGCAATATTTCTACGATGAATTCCAGAACTCATTTAAAGGTTAAAAGTCCATATAAACATATGTCCTAAATGTAACCGTTAACGAGTTATTGTTTATTTCATAATTTATGTGGCAAAAAATTTTAGCTCAACGAATTTCATTAAATAGATCTTTTTTAAATACATTTTTATTATTTTATTTACAAGAAATGTAAATGATCGCTGCGTTCTTAATATGCTTGCTGGGTTATTCCTAATAATATCGGCAGCCTGCTGTATTCATTGTCGTAATTTTTCTACCGTGTCCACTTCAGTTGCATAAACAATTAATAGAGTCAGATCCGACGAACGCGGTGGCCATACTACGGATCCTCCTACTCCAATCCATCTTCACGGAAAATGTGCGTTAAATCAAGCTGTAACACAAAGACCTTGATGTGCTGGTGCCCCAGCGTGTTGATACCACATTGCACGTCTAATAAGGGTAAAGACTTTTCTAGAAAATATTCGTAATTCGCACCATTCAAACGCTGTGGCAGTTCAAATGGTCCAATCAGACGATCATTAGGAATACCCGCTATTATATTAACACTAAATCTATATTGAAAATGCGAGTGTCTTCTTAAATGAAGATTTTCTGCAGTCCATTTATGAAAATTATGATGCATATTGATACCATCTCGTGTGAAAGAAGCTCCATCGGTCCATAAAATATGCGATAGGTTTTGATTGTTTTACAAAATCTTAAACGAGCTTCAAAATTATTTCCTAGAGCTTGAACTCTTTGATGATGATATGCATGTAAGCGAGCACTTCTTATTATTCTCCAAACCTGGTTTCTACATATTCCAACACGTAATGCAATTCTTCGCACACTTAAAGACGGATCTTCTTGTAATAAATCAAGAACTTGTTCATCATCGTTTATGGGTC
>JABXWE010048425.1:0-14610 GCA_014611495.1 Limonius californicus
GGGGGGTAATTCCGCAAAGTCTTGAAGTTTCTCTTTGTAAGCCGAAATTATCGATTTATATTTTGTCTGCACCTGACCTTGGACGCTTTCTGCGGATTTACGTGCCGAATTATTCTGGAATTATTTCATCACATTTCGTAATGTGGTGCAATCTTTTTGGGGAATCCAGGTTCCCGTTGCGTTGAGTTCGGAGTCAGTCTTCAACCTTCGATTCCGGTTTACCATTTCCATCTAAGGGGGGCGTTAAGAAATTAAGTACGGCAGGGGCAGCTTATGTTTTCGATGGGTATCCATCGTGTGTATTCCCGTATAGCTGTATCACCGTGGAGTGTACAGAATATCGACAAGTGTCGGATTTTAAAGAAAATACACTGGATTTCAACACGGGAAAGGCAAGTCATTGCGAATTTGCCGATCGCCTTTGGCGGATTAGTATCGAGCCCATTCGTCGTTCCTGTACCTGTGCCGTTGCTGCGACGAAAATGTCCCAAAGTTTTCTAAAGAAGTCTTCTACCTTTTCCCCGGACCTAAAAATACTCCAGACTATACCTGCCTCTGGAAAACAACCCCAAGAATTGTGCCTGCCTTCATCAAAATTCAAGGTAAAGAACTAAGTTTTTTGTGCTGTGAAGAAAGAACCTTTTTACACGTAAATTTGCAAAATTCTAAGTGATTGAACCTTCTTTTTGTTTGTAATAAGAAGCGACCTTCAGTCGGCGACAGTTTTTTTGTAAAGATTAATTATATATATATATATATATATATATATATATATATATATTGTGTTATTCGTATACGCTCCGACGCCATTGGCCACGTAGTTGCGGGTCGACGAAAAAGCTCGTTTGGCCCGTAACAAACTGCTCCAGGCGGCCACTTTCTCCCTTTGGAGTCCTGAGGCACAGGGACACCACTGAAGTTAGTGCACAGAATGAGTTGGAAGAAGTATGTGGTGTAGTAGTTAGTGAAAGCACCGTAAGGAGAAGATTACAAGAACACAGCTTGAGCGCAAGAAGACCTGCAAGTGACCCACAATTGACCAGGGAACATCGAACGCAGCGGTTGAACTTTGGCCATGAACACCAAAACTGGGGTGTTGAGGTATGGGGCCATATTCTGTTTACTGACTAGTCGAGATTTTGTCTGAGATCTCCTGATGGCCGTCAGAGTTTGGCGACGGACTGGTGAGAGGTTTGCCCAATGCCTAGAAATAGTTTTGGTGGTGGTCCAATCATGGTGTGGGGTGGGATTAGCATGGAATTGGTTGTGGTAAATGGAGGAGCTATGACTACAGACAGGTACATTAGGGATATCTTAGAACCATATGTTGTGCCTTTCGCCCATTTATTGGTGAAAATTTCATGCTAATGCATGACAATGCCCGCCCTCACGTTACTCGAATCTTGGATGGATATTTATATGAAGTTGGACTTCACCGAATGATTTGGCCTGCCAAGAATCCCGATCTTCGGTGGACATGGTGGGAAAGCGAGAGAAAGTGCAGCAGTAGTCCAATAATGGGATGCAATTGACCACAATTCCATTCGACACTTTATTGAGGGCATGCCAAGATGCATTCAAAGTGTAATTCGAGCACGCGGACGCAATACACTTTATTAAAGTTTTGTTTTTTTACTTTAAGATCATATTTATGTAAAATTTGCAATTACTGTTTTATACTCTAATCAGAATTATTGCCTTATTTTTGTTATTCTTCTTCTTAGAGTGCTTTATCTCTTACGAGACGTAGCGATCTTCTCTCCTATGCCTGTGTTGCGCGTGGGCTCCGAACCCCGCGAAGTGTAAACACTTCTACTCCAGAGAAGATTTACTATGCAGAATTTTTGTTATTACTTCAAGAAATTGACATTTTTCGTTTAATTGCGTTACATTTGTATTATACACCTATTGAACTAAAATAAAATTAATAATTAAAACAAAAACGTAAAAAATAAATAATAAATAAAGAATAAAAATCAAATAACGCATGGATCGAATTTTGTACCAGTCAGTGTATTTAATTTAAAACTCCCCTGACTACATAAAAATGTGAAGAAATTTCCATATAAATGTAATCTGCCACTAATTGTTGTGTTTCTATCAATTGCATAATTACCTTAACATTCACTATGATATTTTTAAAAACATATACAGCAAAACAGGTTTTTTAAAGGTAAATAAAATTCCTAGTAAATGGTGTTCGAACCAGGAGCCATTTTACAAAAACGATTTAACGACTATTTAAACACACAATGACTCTGGGTACGGTACTGAAATGTATATGAAGGGATCTTGTTAACATCACTTATGCAACAATGGCGAGGTGTATTAAGTATAAGAGCCGCAGGGTAGTGTAAATGTGGTTAAAATCTTTGGTTTTAAAGCTATGGTATCAAAGAGACTCGATTCACTTCTCGGTTGGTGAAAACTATTGTTCTTTTCCACGGTGTTTGTGACGCTTTAGTTGAAGTGTTCGAAATAATTCGCATGCCTCTGGCAGCTGGTACCACCTATACTGCATCATCATACAATACTAGTCGGATGTAGGCCTCTAAGATTTTTCTATTGTTCCCTGCTCTGCGCCTTCTTCATCCAATCATAATCTGCTATTCTTTTAATATCGTCCGTTCATCTAAGGGGCGATCCTTCTCTGTTTTTCTTTCGTGTTCTTAGCCTCCATTATGGTGCCGTCTTTGTATAAAAGCCGTTTCATGTTCTAGCGATATATTCAGCCCATTGCTATTTCCACTGAAGTGTCTTTTGAATTATAACTTCTACCCCCCAGTTTTCCTTTATCCGTGTACATATTTGTTAGCCTGTTTCTTAACGTTATTACCAGCTGAACACGTCCTATCGCTCTCAGCACTGTTCTTGTTTTTTGTATGTTTCCTTTAGTTAGCGTCACTTACCTTAAGGCAGGGGATATATTTCGGTTAAATAGCTTTTAGTCAATATTTCCCTTCAAAATATCTCGCCATCCATCACCCATTTTGTCCTTTTTTTCATTTCCCTAAGCTGCTAATCTGATTACAAAAAAATTTAACAGAATATTTGTTATTTCTTTACGAAACCATAGATTAATAGAACTAGCAATCTATCTGGTAAAGCAAAAGGTAAAAAAAATATAAAGAAAACGAGTTAAAGCACCTAAGAAAAATGAAATAAAAAGCACTGCTAAAGAAAACACTGAATTATAAACCAGGCTGAAAAAAACGTAGGACGTTCAAAAAATAATTAAAGGAGATTGAAAATGTCAATTTAAAAGAAACATTTATCCTCACGCTTCCATGTTATCGTAAGGTTATACTGAGTTGTGTGTTCAGAATAAGTAATATATTCATAACAAATGTCTTCAAGAGGGTGTTTAAATAGTCCAGATAGATTTTGTTATATTTGCTGTAATTTCACCCTGCTGAAGCAACCACGGAAAATTACCACTTGTGTAAAAACAGCTGATCATGCTTACTTCGGTATAAAACTTGGGGACCAAGATAAACCATGGGCTCCACACAGAGTCTGCACCAATTGTGTTAAACAACTGAGGCAATGGAGTAAAGGTGCAAGAAAGTCTTTGTCTTTTGGAATTCTTATGATGTGGAGGGAGCTAAGAATCCGCGGTGACGACTGTTACTTTTGTTCCTGCAACGTAAGGGGCTTCAATTTACGAAATAAGAAAGATATTTCTTATCCTGACGTCCCATCTGCGATACGGCCAGTTCCTCATGGACCCGACATCGCTATTCCACCCAGTGAGGAAATGTCTTCTGAAAATGATACTGACGAGTGATCAAACGGACGTTTTCGAATGTGAAACACAGGAACCACATGTTTCCACACAGACGGAACTGAACGACTTGATAAAAAACTTAGGTCTTCCGAAGGACGCTGCACAAATTTTGGGATCCAGACTTCAGAATAAACATCTACTGGCCCTAGGAACTTCCTTTGCTTGGTACATAAACCGTGAAAAGGATTTCGTGTCCTACATTTCCCAAGAAGGATCGTTGGTGTACTGCATTAACATTCCTGATTTAATGCTGACGTTGGGAGCTGCAAAATATGACTCTGAATCTTGGAGGCTCTTTTACACAATAGTAATAAATATGCCTCAGTACCCGTTGCTCACTCTGTTCACTTGAAAGAGACTTGCAACAATCTCCAATTGTTGTTAAATAAAATAAAGTACCACGAATATGGTTGGCAACTTTATGGTGATCTTAAAATCATTTCCATGCTATTGGGCTAGCAGTCTGGATTCACAAAGTACCCTTGTCTTTTGTGTGAGTGGGACAGCAGAGCGCGTGATCAACATTACACGCAGAAGAAATGGGCCACCCGAGAAAGACTTCTACCTGAAACTAAGAATGTACTGCGTGAAAGCTTGATTGATCCACAGAAAGTATTGCTACCTCCTCTCCATATCAAGTTGGGGATGATGAAGCAGTTAGTAAAGGCTGTAAACAAGGAAGGAGAATGTTTCAAATACCTTTGCTCCAAATTTCCTTCACTCTCCGAAGCGAAGTTGGAAGAAGGTATTTTCATTGGACCTCAAATTAGAGCTTTAAAATCTGATGAAAGGTTTGAACCGACGATTGTAGATGTTGAATGTCAAGCCCAGTGTGCATTCAAAGATGTTGTAGAACATTTTCTTGGAAACAACAAGCACCCAGACTATATAAACATTGTCCAAAATATGCTGAATTAGTTCCATAAATTGGGTTACAATATGAGCATTAAACTCCATTTTCTTCGTTCTCACCTAGACTACTTCCCTGAAAATCTCGGAGATGTTAGTGAAGAACAAGGAGAACGATTTCACCAGGATATAAAGGAAATGGGAAGGCGATATCAAGGGAGATGGAATGTTAATATGATGGCTGATTACTGCTGGTCATTGAAGCGAGATAACCCAGATGTGAAATACAACAAAAAAACCTCGTGACGGAGTTTTCAAAATAAACGAGAGAGATTACATTCCAGAAAAACTTAATCTAATTAATTTGGTAAATTTTCATTTAAAAAAATCAAAAATATTATGTATTATTATTATTACGTATTATTTTATTTTACCAAAATAAAAAAAAATTATATGTTTTCATGAACAAGCACTTTTCCTATTTTGCGAAAAAACCTTACGCGATATTATTGCTTCAACTTGTTCCCGTCTGCACTGATTCCTTTGTTTTCCCATGCATGCAATGTTCGATTACAGGTACATCGGTAGAGCAACGTACTTAAAATGTTATGACTTTCGGACAACATTAAGTTCGAAAAGTTTCAAAAAATAAAAAAGGCAAAGGGAGGTGTACATAATGTCGTTGTCGCCCAATGCAGAGGCTGATCTCTAAAATCTCGAAATTGATCAACTAGAGTAACATGTTCGTGCACTCTTCCAACTTTACAGAACTTACTTTATTATTGAAGGAAAATCTTATATAGGTACTTTCCAACCTCCACAATGCACCATTAAGCCTTTAGAGAAAATAACTTTTAAATTGATGCTGGATCTTACTGTTAAGTATATATTATTATAAACTCTACTAACAGTTATGTAAAATAAGTTTCTGGATAGGTGACTCTTAGACATCCGCCTTCTATAGGGTTCTTCAGTAAATGTGTTCGGTGCTTAACAACTTTAATATAATTGAACTATAATTAGAATAGAAGGACACAACCAGAATTTCCAAAAATTGTTTAATGGTAAAAAATTTCAAACATCATGCAAAAGTTCTAAGTATATTTGCTCCAAGCCGATAAGACTATAGAGAGCGGGCGTGTATGAAAACAAACCAGATTAAAATTTGGACGTAGAGGGCTGCTTCAAAACCGATCTCCATCAACGATAAGAGAAACGCCAACACGTGTGTAATATACATTTTCCGTTCGCCATTTCACGGTTTTTCGCTTCTGATTACGATCTTTTTCATCCGAGGAGCGCGATTAATCGCTTCTGTTTAATTACTGGCATTATGAAGTTGAATACTTTTAGAATGACATTACGCTAGTAGGTGTTAGGGCTGGGGCCGGGTATGATAAGTGCGAAGGACGAGTAAGAAGGGTCTGATGAACGCCCGAGGGGCACGGAGTAGCTTTATGGTGCTCTCGAGACGCGTTATGACGCTGTGTCAGGATAATGCCACTCTGTCACTCTCCGCTCCGTTTATATCCCAGCTTTTTAACTCTACTTGTGTTTTCTGTTTAACTTTGGACCCGCCATTTAGACAAATAAACTTAATTCTTCACTTCAACTTGGCTATTACATTAGTACAAAAAACTAATAAGATCTGTATCCCATAATCAACTGTTATAGATGAACGGTTCAGCGCCGTATCACGTTAAAAACCAATGGAATACGTTACAATATTTTGCTGAAGCTATGGAGTACATATATAATGAAAATCAAAAACTGAATCGAATAGCCACTATAAACTCCACACCTATGGGCTGGTAAAGATTATATGCAAAGTTGCTCATTATTGCGATCAATATTGGCATTAGTAAAATGATTTGGAAGGTTTTCTATTTTAATGTGTGTGTGTAGTGGAAAAATATGCACATTATAAACATATTCTTAAATATACAGGGTGGCTCGCTCCACCACAGAATCTAAAAGGTATTATTATTTTAAATAGACACCCTGTATATTATTACTTTTTTTAATTCAGCGTACACTTATTTATCCAACGCTCTTCTTTTTTTGATATAGGAAAATGTTCATAAAAACTATGGAGAATTACCGTGCCAATGCAAAAATATAATAATATCCCGAATATTCCAGTTGAATATATTGAGCAAATGCTCGTTGAAACAAATTAAATTTGTGCTGGAGTAAAAAACACCATGTATAATAACTAGGCTTAGGATAATGGTGCATTTTCATATTTGCATTTTAGACATTTTGGAAATAAATGTATATTTTAATTGTTTTGAGCATTAATGCATAATTTGCAGCATTTGTTTGTTTAAACTGCATATTTATAAAACTTTTTGTTATCAAGTACAGATTCACTTCGTCAAGCAGTCTGGGAATTTCCACAAATTTTAAACAATCTTCTAAAGTAACTAATTCTGTATTTTGAATAGGTAGGTACTTTCTTAGTTGTTAAGCTTCGAAAAATCAAAATATTTGGAAATGCTAAGAGGATTCCAGGGTTGGGTTTAAGTGGCCCTGTTGCGTTAACGGAAACACCTGTGAAAGTTGAAAGTTTAACAATTCATCACTTCATCAACAATCAGTTGTCTACTAGTTCCAACAGTGTGTTAACATCTTTAAGATGCCGAAAGAAAAAAAGTGTATAAGTGCTATTTTAAACCAGTTAATGAGGGACTATAATGATTTCACAACAGAGGGGCGTCTGTTATTTCGTAAATACTGCAAAGTTCCTGTTGCGGCAAACAAAACATTCCAAGTTACGCAGCATCTTCAAACCAGAAAACATGCAAGTAATAAAAATCGAAAAAGGGAGATTAACCAACGGCAAGTGTCAATTTCTGCTTTACCAAGACCTGGACCTAAACGTTCAGAATTTAATGAAGAAATTTGTAAGGCTTTTATTTGCGCTGATATTCCGTTGGCTATATTAAAGAATGAAGTTCTTTGCGATCTTTTAGGGAAGTACATGCAACAGAATATTCCAGACGAATCGACATTAAGAGAAAAATATGTTTCCGAGTTACGTGCAACAACATTACACAAATTAAGATAAAAAGTAAAGGATCACAGTATTTGGGTGTCTTTGGATGAAACAATCGATGCAGAACAAAGATGCGTGGCACATTTTGTGTTTAGTATATTAGGGGCTAACGAAGAAAAAATAAATCATATCTGCTGACTTTAAAAGTCTTGGACAAAGTGAATCATTCAACAATTACTGCTTTTTTCAACGACTCTCTAAGCTTATTGCAGTCGTCTGGAATTTTATATGAACATGCGAGTGGTCTGTAGTAATGCTGCACCGTATATGTGCAAAACAATGCGAGGGACTGCAGATATTGTATCGAAACATGATACATGTGACCTGTTTAGCACATGGTTTACAGCGAGTAGCTGACTTAGTTCGCAATCTTTACTCAAACGTTAACATGCTGATATCATCAGTGAAAAAGATTTTTCTCAAAGCACCGAATCGTGTGCAGAAGTTTCGGGAAGTTGTGGGGGATGGTCCACTTCCGCCCGCGCCAATCATTACAAGATGGCGAATTTGGATCGACGCTGCTGTGTATTAAGCTGAAAATTTTGAAACTGAAGAAAGTTGTTATAATTCAACTCTGAAAAAGCACAGGGCATTGAAGAAGCACAGGGTATTCTGAGAAAAAAAAGTATTCGAGAAGATTTGATTTTTATTCGAGCTAATTTGGCTTGCATTTCAACTGCAATCTCTAAACTATAAGCGGAGAGATTATCTTTACAAAACAGCATTGAAACAGTAGAAGATATGGTTAAGGGTTTAACTAAACTCCAGAAAAAGGATTTCATTAATAAATTCAACGAAGTGCTGTCAAAAAATACGGGCTATCAACAACTGAAGAATATAAGCGGGGCGTTGCAAAATGAAACAGCCCTTGATGCAATAAATGACCATTTAAATAATATTGACATTGTAAGTTATGAATTTGGTCTAAGAGTGTAGTGTGATGTCGAGAAAGTGTTTTCACAGTACAAAAAATGTAACGTTAATGTTTTGAATTGTAGTTAGTTGACTTTTTAGTGCATATTTTGGATGTTTACGTAATACGCATCGAATCAATTTGTTAAACCTTGTGTGGCCAAAATTTTCATTTTTATAGGTAAACTCGGCAACGTGTCATCAAAAATAAAAAACAGGAGATCGCTGGAAAAATACGCCGAATTTAAAAATGTAAAAATACACAGGGTGTTCTATTTAAATAATACCTTGACGAAGCTTCGCTGTAGCCCAACCCCCTGTATCTTTGAAAATATTTTTAACATATGCACATTTTCGCACATCATATAAAAAAAAAAAAAACCTCGAAATCATTTGAATAAACTAATATTGGACTTTGGCTCACTTATGAGCAACCCAGTATAACACAAATTTAATAGGCCACTAGGGGTCGAATAATATCTTATTTTCAAGGTTTCTTTAGAGGTACAAAACTCCCGACAAGAAAAGTTCGCTCCGCCGCCATGTTTATCCAAGTTGGTAATGAAATCAGAGCTGCGTTTCCCCGATTAATCCAGATGACTAGAATAGACCTAAAGAAACGTGCGAAGCGTCATAATTCTTTTTTTAATGTATACTATGAGGCGAAATTTTGTTCTAGTAGTTAACCCAAAAAAAAAGGGACTCCAGAATAAAAATACTTAACAATGTAATAGAATTACATTAAATTGGTAAGTAAACAAAATAAGTTATATTAACATTGGCATTTGATCGATTTTACTTTATTACTTGGATTTGTACACCAAAATGGGGAGGTGCTCCGCCTTGTTTGATGGGGTATGTCAGGATCTTCATTGTTTGGAAAACGAATTGCTAGGGCTGAAACTAACTGAAAAAGCAGAAAACTTAAATACCGAACTGCATTCGAATTGTCTTCAAAAAAGTAAAGTCCTGGATCTCTTAGCGTTCCCGGCCTTACATTCACTGGCTGTGTGATTTTTCATAACAGTGCGGGTTTTTTAGTGACCAATATCTGTAATTGCGACGATTTACTGAATCATTCAGTCAAAAAGTGGCATTATTAGAAAAAATGGTATTATTTAAAAAGTTCAAATTGTTACATAAATTCTTCACAAAACTGTAATCATATTCATATTACTCGTGTATCAAACTTACCCTATAAGGGTGGTATGTTTCTCTTTTAAACAGCTTTACTACAAATGAATAACTGGTATTAGTGTGTAAACCAATTTGCCTTGTAGAAATATGAAGATCCTCTTCAAGCAATACCTTCAATTTGATTTCTTCGCTTACTTGCGGTTGACTCTCTCGAGGTAAATCTTTTACAATACTAGACTACACAAATCTTGTAACTATTCTGTTTACTGTACATCTTGCAATGGGGAGTCTATTGGGATGTTCTTGATGAAATAACTCAGAAGCTTCCTAGTGAGTTATTAATCTATCGCCGTATCCAACCATCATTTGAATTTCTATTCTAAATGTATTTATACTTTGATTATTAAACATTTATTACTGCTTCACAAACGTGCCATAGTCAACAATATAACGTTTCTAAAGGAACATATGTGGCGAGTTATTTTCACAGATGCTGGCTAATGCCAACTGGTTAATAATGGACACTTTAATTATTTCCGTTGGGTAATTTTTTTATATGATTTATCTCAAAACAATTGTGATGTAGGGTATTAATTGTTCTACAGTGGGTTTCACTACTTACATTCACACCCCTATATCTTCCTTATTTCATTTCCGATTGATTTTAATTTTTTGAAGCGCTTATGTTTACAATTAGTAAAAAAATTTACTGCAAACCAGTAGCCTACTACGATCAAAAATAAATGCGAAAAATGGAAAAATCACAGAAGGCCTAGTGTTACCGAAAAAAGGTATTACGAAAAGTTGTCGGAATGATAAAAATAGTACATATCCAAATCAAAAATTTCTATTTTTAATAATTTACAATATTACAATGACAAATACTGTATGGGTTCACCAACACATAACATGCATAAGCCGATTAAGTATTATTGTCCTGGCAGACAAAATACATTGAGATCAAATCCTTGTCCGCCCCGAGGTTTAAATAATCTAAGTATACGACCCTGTTTAGACAGGCAGGACCTACGAACAAATATTGCTCAAACTTCTAGAACAAATGCTTGTAAAAACAGGCAAGCTACAGGTCGGTCCTTACCCTGATAATGCTGGGTGTAGTTGCCATATTACGACGCCGTCTAAGCCGAAAGGAAATTGTAATATTGACAGCTCGATTATTATTAAAAATAAATATTAAGCAAACGATTGTTATTCATAGCTCGTACAAATAACATCGCTTACTAAATGGTGTCCAATTCAATTCCTGTTCTTGTAAAAAAATGTTTTAAGTTGTCACAAGCAGCAACCGGACCTACGAAAAATTTTGACACCGCACACCGCACCCTACTGTGTATGTAAGAAGATCTACAACCAACCCTAACACCACTTCTACAAATATATTCCGAAATAAATAAACAGTTCCATCCAATCGAAATTGAAGAATTGTTCCTTTCGGCTGTAGGACCAAAATAAAAGACTTTCATTTTCCATCTTCAGCACTACTATGAAATACGGTAATACCGCTAACATATAATTTTGCAAGATCATCACTAACAAAATAATAATAATATTTTTTGTTAACCTTTTTGCAGTAAATTCCTCCTTCGAAACGTAGAAGAAATGTTACACTTCGTTACGAACGCTCCAGTTCGGCCGTAATGCAATACAAAAGTTGAGAATAAAGAGCGCTACAAAGAAATCGCATTTTCTATTCCAGCATAGATTGTCAACTCCCAACTCTCGTCAACTTCGAACAACAAACTACATCAGTGGCTATAGCTGTATAAATTTACCCCTGGTTTGTCCGGTCGAAACTTCCCAAACTTGGGTCATTGAATTCCGTTGCAGTAAAGAGGAAAGTTCAGAAACGACAATTACTAGAAGTTCGTAGTAACAACACATGTTCTCCCGGAGAAGACGGACAGCCCGGAATTAGGAATTACGCAGCAAACGTGTGCTACATAATTCCGACAGAACTTACAACATTTACTCCTTTTCGACACTGTTTATTAACGCCCCTTAGAACAGGCACGTCGAAAAGCTTAACTGGGAGGTTGTACGTATACAGAGATACTCTTTTAAAAATTCAGGTGACTTCCTTGTCCGGGAATTATTAAACTGAGGGTTGACGTCGCCGTTAGCTTTGAATTATTGCCACGCTGTGATTGTATTCTGTATATGTCGGTATCGCTAACTTCACTCGGGACGCGTATTCTTATGATTTATTTCGTATTTTTACAAGTTTGTTGGCCTTTGCTGGGATTGTCGTGTAAACACGAAAACCACGATTGGTTTGCGAGGGGAAACGTATTTGTTCTTAAAGTACGTGCAACTACGCTTGCAAATATTGTCCAAATACTTCTGCCGGAATTTCTCAGGCAATGGCACTGTATTTTCATTATAATATCCTAGTTTCAATAAGTAGTGATGCAATCAAATAAATCAAATACTATGGCTGGAAGTGTCACAACGCATGTGACGCACACCGCTAAAATTTCAACGCCAACCAGCATGAAATTGTACTGTTGGTGGAAGAGTTAACGAAGTCAACTTAGCTGTATTTCGATGTATAAAGAGATAGAACGATGCTGGGGCGCAACTTCAAATAGAAGTAACAAATAACAATGTAAATTTGTAGTTGCTTAAGAGTAGGATACACTTATGCAATTATGCATGTATATAGAAAACTTACATTTAAAACATTTGTTTTTAATTTACTATTCACACGCCAAAAAGAAAAGGGAAGAACTTGATATCAAATACAGAAAAATGTACTGGCCAATTGGGAAAAATTCTAATCTGTCCTTACGCAATAAGCCCGTGTTATACAAGCGAATACTCCAACCAGTATGAATTTACGGTATCCAACAATGGGGCTGTGCCAAACAAAGCAACATTAAGACCATTCACACATTCCAAAACAACGTACTAAGGAACATCGTGGATGCACGCTAGTATGTTAGAAACAGGACTTGCCACAAATCCTGAAGAAAGACTCCATCAACATGTGAATGTAGAAGCAATCCAACTCCGCAATACCGTAGGGCTAACAAGAACAGTTAAAAGAGTAAAACCCTTCCAGTTAGTGTAAGTTATAGTGAAAAATAGTGAAAGCAGAGCTAGTGTGGCGAAAAAGAACATGCTAAAACCTAAAGATCGCCGAATACGCGAATACGCGCTGCCACTCGACGTTACAGTGAAATGCGGCCGATCGGCTGAGGTGTTAGAATCCCAGCTGAGATGACCGCATGGTGCATGTTGCATGAATGGTTAGTGTGTAAGGGACGCCCACACCCCCTGAAGTAATGCGAAAGCGGTTTTATGGGGGGGGGGGGGGTAGTATGTAGGAATGCAAAAAAGTCTACGACTACATAATGCGATTGAATTAAAAATAACATTTAGTAATAATTAAAAAATTTACTAATACGATAGTTATAATGATTTGCGTAACAACTTCTCAAAATTAAACATAAGGTCAATGGTTAGATTTTCTACTACAAAACCTGCTATTCAATTGGAAATCTCCAGGAGATTAAATATAGTCTACGGAGATAATAACTGATTATGATCACAATCGTCATAAAGCGTGTGCTTTACTAATCTTGGTGTCGTTAAGGACTCTATCATGATAATTATGATAGGCAACGAAATGTAACTGTTTTAAAGCAAGTTGTCTAGCTAGATGGCTAAGTCATTCTCACACTAGTACTAATTTCGAAAATCATCAATTCGAATGAGCAATGGCCTTTTGCCTCAGTTAAGAAATCTGTAATAATAATGTAACTAATCCCTTCGTCGTTGTAACGGTATTTTTGCGCCTGGTTGGTTTGCAACCCATTTCACACTAGTTGCCCTCACTCTTAATATACCAATTGGAATTACGACGCATGACTTAAGTTAGTTGGACAGGATTTCCGGCAACCATTCTTCCTGTGACTGTGACAATTGATTGAACGTCGAAGTAGATTCCTCCGCTAAAGTATTTTATACTTGAGAGTTCATCTCGATTTATTGAAGGAATCTTTATGGACATCGTAATCCGTTGTAGTTTGTGGATTCTCGATGTGGGTCGATGACCGATTTTTGATCTTCGTTTAATCTTGTATTCACGTCAATCGGAATTTTTTCGATTGGTAAGTGTCGTCCATCTTTATTTGAACATGCTAGCCTAACACATTCTTTATTTAAATATTTAGACAACAAGTTCGGGGACGGCAAGATTTTTGCCAAAGTTATTTACTGTCTGTATTGCCGAATATGGGTGCAAGAAGCATTTCCTGGTCCGTACCGTCAGCTCGCGATTCAATAGGTGCTCGCCACGCGTTGACTAAGCCACATTCCAGAGAACGCCGTGCTATCTAGAACCCAGAAGGTGAATTCTGTCTAATTTACGTTGATTTTGGAGTCGATTTAAATCACTCATTGTTTAATTTACATTACTTTCTTTTTATAATTTAATTCCAAATTGTTTAATGTGTTTGCGAATCACTTGTTTAGCTTAATACAACTGTACATTAGCGTGTTACGTATTTCGTACATATTAACGTAAACATCACTTAATATATACAGGGTACGTCATCTTGAGCCGTAATATTGCGTTTATTCGGATTTGTATCTAGGGTATTTTGTGTTTACAGAGCGCTTATATCGATGAAAGTACTTTCAGCGGTTAGGGTGTTTATTGTTTCATAAACGTTGCTTTTTATTTGCAAAACGCAGTATTTTTACATTGCTCGATTAATTCAATTTTTATTTAACACTATATTAAGTGACTTGAACGAGTAGTGTGTACTTATACAGGGTCCCTGAACATATTGGCATATTCATTGTAAATGTTACTTGGGGATTACTTTAATTGGTGTTTTAT
>JABXWE010048428.1:0-20346 GCA_014611495.1 Limonius californicus
GTGAATACTAGTCGGAAATTCGGTGGTAATGATTTTGGTTTTTTTTTAAGTGAATAAACACTTCCTAATTTATTCGATCTACGCATTATTGTTTTCCCTAGGAAGTCAGTTAGATTCTGTTTTATAAAATTAAATCAGAGACAGTGACGTACTGTGGTCCGTTCTTTCTTTTTTTATGTATATTCATATATATATATATATTTATGTACATATATGCAACTTAGGGTTGTGATTTTGATTTTTTTTTTATGTGTTATTCATTCGTGACAACTTGTATTGTCAAGATTCTTATATAATTAATTTTCTCGATTATTATATTTTGGAATTCTGTCAATTACTCTTGTGTTTTATTGGGTCTTGTAAAATAAGTTTAGTATTATCCAGCAAGGTAAGTCCGTTCTCCAGGAAGGTTCCTGTTTACCAGAGCCATCTTCGAGGAATAAGGGTTATTTTTTAAACAGGTGGCGCCTGGGATTATATTTCGAACCACCCTTCTTCGATTGCAGCTGGTCGACCCTTGTCCTTGATACCTGGCCCTTGCTTATAAATTTGTGGTTTTGCAGATTGTTGATGGTAATTAAACTTTAGCGTCGCCGTCGGTCAACTAGGCGTCACACATTTTTTCAAATATAGGTTTCAACGTAATATGGTAAATGCCGGTTTATTTACACTATACCGGTACAGAAATTCCGCAACAATACTGATTGTCATAAATACAGCCACATAAAAATTTCTCTATTTTGCAAACACCCCATTTGTCAGTTTTACTTTCCTGTAAGAATGCCAGATGTGACTGACCTGTAGGGTTTTTACCTAAACTTGCTATTTCTACAGGCTTTCCTTTTTTGTCTAGATGTTCGGTATTTAAATGAGGAAATAGCTTCGATTCCTTCATACATGCTGTTAACAATACTTCTCGACAAAATGTAGTTGAGTACCACAAGAGGGAAATCGAGAGAAAAATCTTGGGCAAATGTGAGTCCCATATAATAATTTGAAATATTCTCCCTATATTCCTTTGGCTATTGAGAGAGCGTGGTGACCTTCTCTACTATTACCATGGTTTGTGTAATGTCCAGAAACATAGCGCCGTACTATTTAACACGAGGTCCGGCGCGCGGGAAGTGTAGATGACAGCAGTACCTCGGTGATTTGTAATTACCTTCTTACGTGAAACGACCGTATAAATATTCAGTGTTCCCATATCCAATCCTACGAGTGATCGTTTCCTATCCAAGTGTGCAAATTGTAAATATACTCTGAAAGGATGCTCTAGTTCGAGATGAAGATACATTTTTCACAGTACAAAAAACTAGCGAAATAAAATTCATAAGGGCCACAGAAAACTGCAGAAGGTTAGATATGTTGCGAAACCACTAAATAAGGGCAGAACCCATGAAATGTAAGCTAAATGAGAAAATCGTGGAAATGAAAAGTAAGTGGTGGCCATCCATCAACACAGTTAGAACACACATTACCACTAGAGGCAAGAATATACCGACTGACTGGCAAAAAAGATGGAGGAAAATCTTGGCGAATATCCGGACCAGAACAGAATAACTAGCGTAACACTTGGAATGGAGAAAAAGAAGAAACAATAGGAGCTTGACAATATTTAACTGATTCTAAGTATAATCTCATCTGCATTTACATTTTGCAGCTTCTACTTCAAGATTGTATTAAAAATGTGTTTAACAATAACGTTTTTGACAACACCACTTTCGTTCAATATCGAACCAAACAATTATAAATTTACAAAATTATATTTATTTTGTGAAACTGCGCATAGAATCGTAAGTAAATATATCTAGACGATATTGATTGCCTTGTCATAAACTCCTGCATGTGCTTTTACGTACATGAAAATTTGTCATTGCTTACCACTATACTTTATATGAATTTACTTAATTGATATTACTCTAATGCTTTCTCATTGCCAAATTCATATTGAGCCATTAACCATATACAATAATAATTACAACAATATTATGTGGAAAACTAGTCCAAAACTCCCATCACTATGTAATTGCGTTTCGTACATTAAACTTATCCTTTGTTACCTACTAAGATGTCAAACCAAAGTGCAACCTGCTGAGGAATGTACTGACTGCGTAGTTTGTATATTTCGACCATTACTGTTGATGGGATCAATAGGTATGTGGATGTTCTGTAGCATCAGCTAATTGTCCGCATACAAAAATTCCCTCGCCTTCCCCAATATTTGCAAGCTCTTCAAGGTTCTTGTTTATTTCAACCCTATTTTGTATACCCATTATAGTCAGCACTGCGATCAGCCTTTACGATATAGTATTATTTAATTATGATACTAATAATAATAACAGAAGGAATATGTTGTTGCAAATATCAGAACTTCTATTTAATACAGCTTCCTTGAGTCTCTCCGTTTCCGGGATTATAAAATACAAAGAAAAGCTGTTGGAGATGAATGGACTCACGACGAGTATTGAAAATCGCCAATCCTATGGATTACAAACTATAATAAGCAGGGCCTATTTTTCCAATAGGCCCGTGCCTAGGGCCTCTGAGTCAGGTGGGCCCCACGTTCAACCCAACTGTGACTGTTTAAAACAACAGTTTATTTATATTTAGAAATTATTTGGTAAATTTAGCTACCAGAATACGGAAAAGAAAAAAATGTTTTGAAGAAAGTTCTCTGAGGAAATTGGTTTTGTGGGGCATGAAAACTTTAAAATAAACACTTTTTTTGTAATTTGCGACAAATTAGACATGGAGTTAAAAAGGAGGCAAGAATCTTAATGATATTTTCAATATATTTTTTGTGGATAATTCCAAAGGGGATTTCAAAACAAGTCTTAAAAACATTGAACAATATTACTATCAGGATATCGATGTAAATGACCTAGAAAATGAATTAATGCAATTTAAGGAAATGTGAAAATTTAGCAACATTGTTCAAAATCCTGAAAAAGTGTTACGGTTTTTAATCGAAACTAACACTGTCTCAACATTTTCCAATGTTGAAATATTACTTCGGATATATTTGTCAATACCAATAAGTAACGCGTCAGATGAATGATCATTTTCCACTCTAAAAAGGGTAAAATCATATCTTAGAAACTCTTTGAACCAAAATAACTTATCATCTTTAGCCCTTCTTAATGTGGAAAATGAGGTACTAGAAAACATAGATTCTAATGAAATCATAAAACAATTTGCGGAAATAAAATGCGCAAAAGAAAAATTTAAATATTTTAATTCAATGCGTTTTAGGCTAGTAGGAATGTTGGTTTTGTATTTTTTTTTCTCTATTAAGACATTTGTGTTCTGTGTTGGTTCTATTATTATATTTATTTTGTGTTAGGTATATCTATTTTATGTTGACAAAATGATATAAATGTTAGTTTATGACAGTACTACTTATTGTTATTGTTTCTGGTTCTATTTCTGACACCAAGTTTTTCGCCTGGGCCTCTATTAATGCTTTCCTAATCATACGAGGGGGCCCCAGAAGGTATATGAGCCTAGGTCCCACTAAAACCGAAAATAGGCGCTGATAATAAGCCATAAAACATTAAAACCTTTGAGAAGGAATATGTATGAGTATTACCATTATAGCTTGCGCAATTATCTTAATGTACACTGCAGTGCAGTTTACTGCATATTTTTATGCTGCTGAAGGAAATTGAATTTCACTTATAAGCAGAATGATTGTATTGGTCATGAACAAGTACGTTCATAGTGTAACATTTTTTCAGTGGATATTAACAAGCTGTTTTTACAAAGCAATTTTTAGAAAGTGTTTCCATCGTGTTAAAACTTCTTTGCACAATCGAAACAATACGTGGTCTGAAACGCAATCATCCATTGGGATGGAGACTGCTTGTAGAATTTCAAATAAATGTCCAATCGAAGAAGATCTTAAACGACTAAAATTATTGTACACCAGCTTGGTCATCAACTACCAGCAGTTGAGAAATTTTATCCATCCCTCCTTTATTATATGGTTGTTAGTAGCGTCAGCAAATCTAATAGTTAGCTATTACCATTTGGTGTTTATCTACTTCAGTTACGGATACGGCGATACCTTTCTCATGATGAGGGCCTATATTGCTGTTCTTGCAATAATAATATATCTGAATATTGCGGAACAATTGTGTGGTAAGGTTGTAATTATATTATTTCCGAATATTTACTTTATATGTAATTTCTTAGTACCTAAAAGAAACTAGCACCCTTGGTAGTTGTAATTGAGCGATAGTCCATATTTCTTGTTGGCTAGACTGATGTTATTTAGCAAATTGGTGATTATTCAACCTCGTTATCGTCAAAACTAGTTTTTTCTTGAATTTTTATAAATTTTTGATGCTTTACTTAATTAACGGCTTTGTGACAACCAATAAAGCAAGCATAATTGTAGCAGTTAATGTTCTCTGTAATAGTACTTGCATGCAAAGTAGTGCTTCTCGCGTTCAACAATACCTTGCTGAAATCTGAACTGCGCATTTCCCACTAATCTTCGCATGTTTTCAAAAATTCTTATATGAACTATTTTTAGAAATATTTTCAAGACATAGACTATAAGACTGATAGTGCGGTATTCGCTGTACATCTCTGCATTGGTGTTTTTCGAAAAGGCCACAAAAGTTGATTTCCAGCCGTCCTTAGGTATTATCCCATTGTTATAAATCCTGATATAATTTTGTTAGTATTTCCATACCATCTTCATTTACACGTTTAAATAGTTCTACTCGTGTTGCATCCGGATCGGCTGTTCCTTCATACACCTTTACAACTATCACTGCCAATTAGAAATGTTAACACAAATGAGATGAAAAAAGAAATAAAACCCATAATAAAAACAAAACCCCTGGATACAACTTGATTACGGGCAAAGTACTTTCGGATTTGCCAAGGCGGGGTATATTATTTATAGAACAATTATTTGGTTCAACACTAAGACTAAACCATTGGCCAACATAGCTTAAGTTTGCCAATATATCATTGACGTTTAAACCAGGAAAACCACCGATAGAAGCAATACCCTAAAGACCAACAAGTCTCTTACCTCTGTTATTGTAGGGAATCTTGTACGTGAAAGCGGAAAGGAAGACAACGACCTGTTTTCAAGCCATAAATTTGGATTTAGACGTGAACACTCAACCACCCAGCAATATCATTGAGTTATGGAAGTAATCTATAAAGTATTCGAAACAAGGGAATTCTGTTCTTCTGTTTGCCTTGATATCAAATAAGCTTTCGATAAGGTCCGACATGAAGGTCCTCCATTTAAAATTATACAAAACATGCCATACAGGATCTGCATTATTGTTTACAGCTGTTCACGTGTCTTACATGCAAATTTAGTACCACTACTACATTCATTAGTATATATTCGTTTTCATTGCCTACGCAGAAAGCCATCCTTCCGGTCTCAAGTGACCCTAGCGGATTATCTCCGGTATACCAACGATTTCTTTCACAAAATTTATTCTAAAGCATCTTTATATCAGCCTTTTATTTTGAAGACGGTGATAATATAAAAAAATTAGGGTGTAGGTATCTTGTAACCCGGTTTCCGTCGTCAAAGGTTTAATTTGAAAAAATACATATGTGAGTAGTGAGACCAAAGCAAAAATGTACAAAAGCGTGGTATAAACCACAAACACATTTGCGGCAGAAGTTAAATCCTTAGAAGAATAGTCAACAAATCAAGAAAATGTCGGATCACCAACAATATACAGCCGAGATGTAACACTACTCCCATAAGCGAGTGGATAATAAATAGAAGAATAGAGTGGGATGATAATATACCAAAAATGAACAATCACACACTGTTTAAAATCAGAAGAAGCTAATCACCTAGAGGAAGAATAAGTGTAGGTAAACCGAGTAAAAGGATGGATGGTTTAAGGCAGGCAATCTGCCTACAGAAGAAAAGAAGACGAAAAAGAAGAACATAATGGAATACCTGTTAAGTCCAACTTCCTACTTTGAAAATTACGGTTACTACAAAATATTTCCTAAATCGCCGTGAATAGAAGGACAGATTCTGACTAAGTATGTAAAAGGTTTTCCACCATCATGAATTGTTTTTGGGGCGCAACATCTTCGGTTCTTCTACTGTCGTTCGTGTCTAAACGTAAACGTCGTTCTCGTCCTATACGTTAATGTAATACGTAAAATAAAATGACTTTATGTTTTCTGACTGTAAAGGTCACGCAAGCCTTATCAATGGGAACCCCCCTCCCCCATTACTTCCGATACTAACAGTACTACCCTCAAAGAGACCTATTGTCGTAACTGCTTGCCCTAACAACAATTAACAAACGTATCTGGAGAGAATAAGCGGTAATTGTTACAGAAGTTATGATACAATATTAATGATTAAATTCTTCTTAACCAATCGATGGTTTAGATAATAAATAAAAAATTGTAGAAATGACGTACAGAGTATGGCATTCTCAACAGCAATTCCCTTGCACAGTCAGAAAATTGTTTCTACAAAACGCGTCTAAAGAGTTTTACGTGACTATGATTAACTCTACTACAAGACCACTTGGGAATTAGCTCAAGATGGTTGAATTACGTTAATATCCTTAATTGGTCCTTTGGCAACCGCACCAGAAGCGGTAGGTAAGCGCTATATGTTCGGCCTTCCCAACGAAAGTTGCTTTTCAACTCATGGTAGTAGAAAAAATGGTAATTCGTAATGTTAGTAATGTTATCAGATTTCCAATGTTGCCCTGCCTCAATTAGGGTTCGTATAATTATCTAGTCTGTCTGCTCCATAGTAGCCATTAGGTTAACAAAAGTTGCATTTTGCTGCGGCTACAAAAGCGCAATCGTCAAGTTAATACGTATCATGATATTTTAATTCTTTGCAATGTTGAGCAAGAAGAAGGTATCGGCAAACTGTTTGGTCTAATGTTGAACATGACGGCATGGTTGGGATTGCCGTGCATAAAAATGAACTGCTCGCATACTAACGCGAAAAACATAATAAACATTAGTTCTTCGAAGCTCTACTTCTGCACTTCTATTTCACTGGCGTCGGTTTTAGCAAGTGCAAGTGCTTGGTACGCATATTCGGCTACAGTAGCTTACAGTGATGGCTGCGATCTTGTGATATTAGCAATGAAATCTACAAATCTGTTTTTTGCTCTACGATCGACCGCTAACGTAGTCACCGTGGTACTACAAACTAAGATTGCAAAAGAAGTCTTTACAAGTTGGGCAGTGGTTGTCATAAAGTGGAACCTCCTGGAAAAGGATGGTCTATATCAATTGCATTTGCGATGCATCGTCTACATTGTTCTGATAATATTTTCATTAATTGCGTACGCAATCACTTTGGTAAATACCAATATTATCTTACATTGCGGAATTTTGGAACAGTGCGTAAAAATAGTAAGCTTTTACGTAGATTTGGGAATAACCTTAGTTTACACAATATTAACAGATCTTGGGAGAACAATATTAATTCAACACCAAGACTACGTAAAAATTCACTTACGGGCAAGATTAGAACAGCCACATGTTCGTAATTGTCACAACACAACACTAGTTAAATATTCAAAGCAGGAAACTCATAGAAATTCAATTAATTTAGTCAGCATAGCAGAGGCATTAAGTTCGACAAGAAGACTACATTATTCTTTCATTTCAAGTCTAAAACGTTGGAATAGTGTTATCGATCCTGGTTCAATTATTTGGAATCTTACCGCAATAATTACAGCAATCATGACCGGATTTGCTGTAGCAGCTACTGGAATCTCTTGGATCAATGGAAACGCTACCTTTCTGTCGTCTCAGCTGATTGAATCTAACTTTCAGATAGTTGTTTCATCTACGTATTTAATATATGAGCTGTATAATTTAGCAAACTTGGAGAATGTGGTAAGTCTTTGCATTTTCAGTTGCTTAAGTTTTTATCAAACTGTAAGTTGGATTGTATTGGAGGATTGTGTGTTAAACAGTTAATGTTTTATTATCAATTTAATGTTGTTGTGCTTTAAAGATCAGATAATGTGACAATTCTAAATATTTTATTAGAAAAGCATATACTTTTTCTTTATTTTCATATCGACAATTCAATTTTGTGATCATGGCTTGGTTGGCTACAACATCTTCATTTAGTGTAACACAATAAAATATCTATCGTTGCAGAATCAAGTAAATTCGCGTTCCGGATTTTCTAAGGTGCTTACATTTTCTTGATAACTTACTGTCCAATACCTTCTTTATTTTTGCGAAGATTTTGTTTCAATCGGTGTATTAACAGCGTGTAATAAATAACATCTAAGTTTTTATTCCACAACGTATGAATAAAGATTTAGAGCGCCTATATACCATAAAGCCAAGTAAACTACAGTACTTAGGTCACATAATCCGGGGACAAAGATACGGTCTGCTGCAAAAAATAATTTAAGGAAAGACATGGGGCAAACAAAGTGTTAGACGCCACCGAGTATCATGCCTGAAGAATTTAAGAGATTTAAGTGGAGCTATTTCGTTAAAGAACATCAAAAATAAAAATAACCTCGACCCGGCTGTCGCACCCACGGTACTATCAGAGGGACAGGAACTGGGCTCGATATTAATCCGCCAAAGGCGATCGGTAAATTCGCAATGAATTGCCTTTACAGGGATAAAATTCAGTGTGTTTTTAAAATCCGACATTTGTCGATAGTTCTCTTTTCACCCCACGGTAAAACAGCGAAACGAAAATCACACATGATGGACACCCATCGAAAAAACCCAAGCCGCCCCTGCAGCACTCGACTTATTTATGCCCCCCGTAGATAGAATTTGGGGAGTCCGGAGTCAACGAAGATAGAGGACTGACTGACTAACTCAACGCAATGCGAACCTGGATTCCCCAAAAAGATTGCACGACATTACGAAACAATTCTAGAACGAAATTGACACTTGCGTGTTCCGAGGTTAAACATTTCCGAGAATTGCTTTTAAACGGTAAATCTAGCCTACAAAGGGCAACTTCATGGATTTGTGGAAGCGGCCCTTCATAATACAATCTTAAAAGAAAAATAACGAAAACTGTAATCGACATAAGAAGATGGCAATTAAAATAACGTGTTTAATTCATAAGAAGCGGCAATTAGAGCATGACTAATTCGGAAGGAGCGGCACAATCAAATGAACATAACACAGAGTAAACATTTACCTCGGAGCATAAGTTTACGGGTTTCCAACATACTAAACAAAAAGTCGATAAAACAGCAATATGTGAATGCTGTAAATAAATCCAGTATATTGTAAATAATATAACAATCATTAAATATAAATGTTCGGTTACAATGTCCAATAAATTACGCAATCGTCTATACTGTAAAATCCCATACTACGTAAGTGTTAGAACGTACAGAATAAAATAATAATTATAATAAACCAGCAACAGTTTATAACATTAACCGTTCTAGACAACGGTGTCACCAGAAATATTAATTCCAAGGCAATTCGAAGTGAATGAATTAATAATTAAAATCGAAATTATTATTGCCTGGAACGCAAGCCAGCGGACGTATCCCTATAATATTTCGGTAGCCGCTTTTCCGACGTAATGCTTGGCTATCTTAAAAATCCAGCTAATGTAACGCATAACATTTTTGTCGGGATGTTTGGTATTTAAATGTCGAAATAACTTCGATTCCTTCATGATTTCTTTTACCAACACCTCTCGACAAAGTACGCACTGGGGTTTCTGGCAAATATCGGTAAAACCACATTTGAGATATTCATTGCTGTACAATCTACTTTTATTTGTATTCTTGTAACTGTCAGAAGAGAAAAGTTTTAATGTCCGTTTTAGAAATGTATCCATCTTTAACAGAGCGAGTATAGCTCGTCCATAATGGTTAATATAACTCATCGATTTATTGCACTCAATACACGGTCAGCAGTACATCACACAATTTTCAAATGAAGACTAATCCCATTGCGGTTCGCTGCTTACATAAAGCAAAATGGAATTACCAGATCATTCAAGAGCCATCTAGCACTCTACCGAGTATGGTGGAAATTTCCACAAACACGAAGAAAAAATACATAAATTGTGCTACTTGATTATAGTTGACGCCAGTTGGTCGTTTAGCCCTTGATTCTCAATTAAATTGAGTACCATAAAAGGCGTACCTAGAGAAAAGTTTTGGCCAAAAGAGTACCGCTATAAAAATGTTTGGAAACCACTGGTTTAAATAATATTGATTTTTTTAGAAAAATGTTAAATATAATGCAAATACAGTAGTTACCTACTAATTTTGAAGTCATAAATGTTACTCAAGGTATGTTTCAAGAAATTCGTAAACATTACAATTTAAGCTATTTGGGTTTGAATATTTACTTAATACTAAGGAAACTGGAAGTTTACAATTGGCTGGAGTTAAGATTTTCACCACCTTGCAGTAAATAATTGAACTGGCATAAGGCATTTAAAATAATTTGAATTTTTCTCTCTAGATTTCTTTGGCTATTAAGAGAGCGTAGTGACCGCTCCTATTACCGTGGTGTGTGTAATGTACAGAAACATAGCGGTCTACTGTTCAGCACGAGCTCCGGAGCGCGGGAAGTGCAGTTGACAGCAGTACCCCGGTGGTTTGTCATTACCTTCTTACGGGAAGCAACCATATAAATATTCAATGTTCCCATATCTAATCCTACGAGTGATCATTTCCTATCCAAGTGTACAAATTTTAAATATACTCTAAAACGATGCTCTAGTTAGACCTGAAGATACATTTTTCACAGTACAAAAACTGGCGAAATAAAATTCATAAGGGCCACATAAAACTGCAGACGGTTACAAAACCACTAAATAAGGGCAGAACCCATGATACGTAAGCTAAATGAGAAAATCGTGGAAATGAAAAGTAAATGGTGGCCATCCATCAACACTGTTAGAACACAAATTACCACTGGTAGCAAGAATATACCGACTGACTGACAAGAAAGATGGAGGAAAATCTTGGCGAATATTAGAACCAGAGCAGAATAACTGGAGTAACACTTGGAATGGAGAAAAAGAAGAAACAGTAGGAGCTTGACAAAATTTAACTGATTCTAAGTATAATCTCATCTGCTTGTATGCTTCGCAGCTTTTACTTGAAGATTGTATTAAAAATGTGTTCAACAATAATGTTTTTGACAACAACAACAATATCGAGCCAAACAATTAAATATTTAGAAAATTATATTTATTTTGTGAAACTGTGGATAGAATTGTAAGTAAAGATACCTAGACGATATTGATTGCCTTGTCATAAACTCCTTTACGTACATGAAATTTCGTCATTGCTTACCACTATACTCGATATAAATTTACTTAATTAATATTACTCTAATGCTTTCTCATTGCCAAATTCATAATAAGCCATTAACCATATACAATAATAATTACAACAATATTCTGTGGAAAACTAGTCCAAAACTCCCATCACTATGTAATTGCCTTTCATACATTAAACTTATCCTTTGTTATCTACTAAGATGAATAACCGAGTCAAAACTAAAGTGCAACCTGCCGAGGACCGTACTGACTGCGTAGTTTGTATATTTCGACCATTGCTGTTAATGGGATCGATATGTGGATGTTCTGTTGCATCAGCTAGTTGTCCGCATACAAAAAGTCCCTCGCCTTTCCCAATATTTGCAAGCTCACCAAAGTTCTTGTTTATTTCAGCTCTATTTTGTATACCCATTATAGTCAGCACTGCGTTCAACCTTTACGATATAGTATTATTTAATTATGATACTAATAATAATAACAGAAGGAATATGTTGTTGCAAATATTCGAAATTCTATTAAGTACAGCTTCCTTGGGTTTCTCCATTCGCGGGATTATAAAATACAAAGAAAAACTACTGGAGTTAAATGGACTCACGACGATTATTGAACATCGCCAGTCCTACGGATTACAAACTGTGATAAGCCATAAAGCATCAAAACTACTTAGAAGGAACGTGCATGTTGTGACGATTGTTGTATCTGCATATTGCATATTTATTTCATTGTACACTGTCATTTACTCTTATTTTTACACCGCTGAAGGAAATTGGATTTCATTTATATACAGAATGATCGCAATGGGTATGAGCAACTACGTTCTTAGTATATCAATGTTTCAGTTGATGTTAGCAAGCTGTTTTTACAAAACACTCTTTCGAACGTGTTTCCATCGTATTAAAACATCCATGCACAACCAAAACAATACGTGGTTTGAAATGCAATCATCCATTGCGATAAAGGCTGTTTGTAGAATTCCAAATAACTGTCCAATCGAAGAAGATCTTAAACGACTAAAATCGTTGTATACTAGCTTGATCATCAACTACCAAGAGTTAAACAATTTTATCCAACCTTCCTTTCTTCTGTGGTGGTTAGTAGTGGCAGCAAATTTAATAGTCTGCTTTTATCATTTGGTGTTTATCTACTACAGTTACGGATATGGTGATACCTATCTGATGATAAAGGGCTATGGTGCTGTTATTGGAATAATAATTTATCTGAATATTGCGGAACAAGTTAATGTTGTGGTAAGGTTGTCATTATGTTATTTAATTGTATTTACTTATATTTATGTACTCGTATACATATATAATTTCTTACTACGTAAAATGAAGTAGTTACCTTGGTAGTAGTCATTTAATGATAGCCCATATTGCTTGTTGGCTTGATTGACGTTATTTATCAGTGTTTGTAGGCCTACTAAATTATACAGGAAGGTTACTCCTTCTTCTGCGTATAGTATATTATTTATGTTTCTTCCAATGACTGACGTTGTAATATTTGTACCATGTAACGCATCTCGGAAATTATCTTCACAGTAAAGATTGAATAATACTAGAAACAAAACGCAGCTTTGTCTTACTCTTCGCTTTCGAATGAGTTAGTGAGTTGGTTATTATTCAATCTCGTTGTCGTCCAAACTTGTGTTTCCTAGAATTCCTATACTTTACTTGATCAAAGGCTTTGTGGCAACCAACAAAGCAAGCATAATTGTCGCAGTTAGCGTTTCGACATTTTCTGAAATGGTACTTGCATGCAAAATAGTGCTTTTCGAGTTCCTACATCTTGTTAAAATTTGAACTGCGCTTCACTAATCTTCGCATTTTTTATATATTCTACTATGAATTATTTTTAGAAATATTTTAGGCATGGCTCATTAGACAGATATTGCGATAATCGAAGCACAATGTTTTTGACTATTTTAGTAAAGGTCACAAAGGTTGTTTTCAAGCAGTCCTTAGATATTATTCCAACATCATAAAAATCCTGATATAATTTTGTTAGTATTTCTATACCATCTTCATTTAAATACTTAAATAATTCTACTCGTGATTCATGCGAACCGGCCGTTCCTTCATACAGCTTTACAACTATCACTGCCAATTAGAAATGTTAACACAAATCATATGAAAGAAGAAATTAAACGCTTAAATAATAACAAAACCCCTGGATACGATTTGATTACGGGTAAAGTGCTTTCGGAATTGCCAAGGCAGAGTATACTATTTATAGAACAATTATTTAGTTCAATACTAAGACTAAATCATTGGCCAACATAGCTTAAGTTTGCCAAAATAGTATTGATGTGAAAACCAGGAATACCACCGATAGAAGCAATACCCTATAGATCAAGAAGTCTCGTACTTGTGTTACGCAAATTTTTGGAAAACTTGTACCTGGAAGAGGAAATGAAGGAAACGACCAGTTACCAAGCCATCAATCTGGATTTAGACACGAACAATCAAGCACCCAGTAATATCATCGTGTTATGGGAGTAACCTATAAAGCATTTGAGGCAAAGGAATTCTGTTCTTCTATTTTTCTAAATATCAAGTAACCTTTCGATAAGGTTTGACATGAAAGTCTTACATTCCAAATTAGAGACGTTTGAGGCCACACAGTTTTAGCTACCGTGGAAAAGGTATTGGCTGATTCGCAGCAACTTCAGGACCATATACTGTTGCTAAAAGAGAGGATTAAACAATGGCGGATACAGGTTGACGCAACTGCACGTGAAATTTATGTCAAAACATCAGCAGTGCCCACCATTTTAAATCAACAATATAAATATCCCACAAGCCAGCGAAGCAAGACATTTAGGGATTCTCCTGGGCAGCAGGTTAACATGGAAGACAAAAACATTCCAAAAGAGAAAATGAAAGCAAATAAAAATAAAGAAGATACAGTGGTTATTTGGTAGAAGATCCCTCTTATCACTTGAAAATAAAATATTGACCAATAAAATCATTATTATATCCATTTGGACATACGGCTTGGAACTATGGGGATGCTGCAGTATGTCAAATATGAATATCATTCACGGTTTCCAAACTAAAGTTTTGCGAATGTTAGCCGATGCGGAATGGTATAGGACAAATCAAACCCTTCACATATACGAGGCAGAGTGAAATAAAACTGTTAGTGTCCTAAAAAATGTACGGAACGGAACTTTACCGTACAAGTTGGCAGGAATATTATTTTTAAGATGCAGAGTGCCCCAATAATGACATATTGTAGCAACAATTGAAAATGTTGACCCAGCGACAGTCTAAAATAGCAGCTCTGGTAGAGCACGCCACCCAGGTGGAGTAACGTTCTGTTATTCGTTTCTTGCACAATGGAAGTGTAAAACCCATTGATATTTATCGTAGAATGTAGCTATAATATGGAAATTCATGTTTGTCACTCCAACAATTGTATGAATGGAGTAACAAATTCAGAAACGAGGTGCTTTTGGTAGCTGATTCTCCCCCGGCCTGGTCAAGCATATCGTGTTGTGACGCCTTAATCGATTATGGTAGTTGAAGACTTGGTGAAATAAAACCGCCGGGTTATCATTGATGAAATCGCTGTAGTTTTGCATATGAGCCATGGTTCTGTACATCCAATTATACATAACATTCTCCAGTTCGATAAAAAGTCAGTACGGTAAAATTCGTAAACATAAGCGATTTGGTTTTGAATATTTATACTTAATAATAAGGAAATTATAAGGGTAAACTTGGCTGAAGTATAGATCTTCACGACGTTGCAGTAAATAATTAAACTGGCATACGGCATTTAAAATAGTTTGAATTATTCTCCCTATATTTCTTTGGCCATTGAGAGAGCGTGGTGACCTTCTCTCCTATTACCATGGTGTGTGTAATGTAAAGAACCATAGCGATCTACTGTTTAACACGAGGTCCGCAGCGCGGGAAGTGCTGTTGCCAGCAGTACCTCGGTTGTTTGGCATTACCTTCGACGTGAACCAACCGTATAAATATTCCCATATCCAATCCTCCGAGTAATCGGTTCCTATCCAAGTGTAGAAATTTGAAATATACTATGAAACGATGCTCTAGTCCGACCTGAAGATACATTTTGCACAGTACAAAAAACTAGCTAAATAATATTCATAAGGGCTACAGAAAACTGCAGACGGTTGAATACCTTAGGAAACCACGAAATAAGGGCAGAACCAATGATACGTAATCTAAATGAGAAAATCGTGCAAAGGAAAAGTAAATGGTTGCCATCTATCAATACTGTTAGAAGACAAATTACCGCTAGTAGCAAGAATATACCGACAGACGGGCAAAAAATATAGAGGAAAATCTTGGCGTATATCAGGACCAAAACAGAATAACTGGCGTAACACTTGGAATGAAAAAAAAACATTATACAGTAGGACCTTGAAGATATATATCTGAGTCTAAGGATAATCTCGTCTGCTTGTTTGTTTTGTAACTTTAGCTTTAAGATTGCAGTTAAAAATGTCCTTAAAAATAATGTTTTTGACACCACTTTCATTCAATATCGAACCAACCAATTAAATATTTATAAAATTATAATTATTTTGTGAAACTGCCAATAGAATCGTAAGTAAGGAGTCCTAGACGATATTGATTGCATTGTCATAAACTCCTACATGCTCTTTTACGTACAAGAAATTTCATCATTGCTTACCACTATACTTTACATAAATTTACTTAATTAATATTAGTCTAATGCTTTCTCATTGCCAAATTCATATTGAGCCATTAACCATATACAATAATAATAATTACAACGATATTATGTGGAAAACTAGTCCAAAACTCCCATCACTATGTAATTGCGTCTCGTACATTAAACTTATCCTTTGTTATCTGCTAAGATGAATAACCGAGTCAAAACCAAAGTGCAACCTGCCGAGGAATGTACTGACTGCGTAGTTTGTATATTTCGACCATTGCTGTTATTGGGATCGATATGTGGATGTTCCGTAGCATCAGCTAATTGTCCGCATACAAAAACTCCCTCGCCTTCCCCAATATTTACAAGCTCTTCAAAGTTCTTGTTCATTTCAACCCTATTTTGTATACCCATTGTAGTCAGCGCTGCGTTCAGCCTTTACGATATAGTATTATTTAATTATGATACTAATAATAATAACAGAAGGAATATGTTGTTGCAAATATCAGAATTTCTATTAAATACAGCTTCCTTGAGTCTCTCCGTTCCAGGGATTATAAAATACAAAGAAAAGCTGTTGGAGATGAATGGACTCACGACGATTATTGCAAATCGCCAATCCTATGGATTACAAACTATAATAAGCCATAAAACGTTAAAACATTTGAGAATGAATATGTATGCTGGGATGAGTATTACCATTATAGCTTGCGTAATTATCTTACCGTACACTGCAGTTTACTCCTATTTTTATGCTGCTGAAGGAAATTGGATTTCATTTATAGGCAGAATGATTGTATTGGTCATGAACAACTACGTTCATAGTTTAACATTTTTTCAGTGGATATTAACAAGCTGTTTTTACAAAGCAATTTTTAGAAAGTGTTTCCATCGTGTTAAAACTTCTTTGCACAATCGAAACAATACGTGGTCTGAAACGCAATCATCCATTGGGATAGAGACTGCTTGTAGAATTTCAGATAAATGTCCAATCGAAGAAGATCTTAAACGACTAAAATTATTGTACACCAGCTTGGTCATCAACTACCAGCAGTTGAGAAATTTTATCCATCCCTCCTTTATTATATGGTTGTTAGTAGCGTCAGCAAATCTAATAGTTAGCTATTACCATTTGGTGTTTATCTACTTCAGTTACGGATACGGCGATACCTTTCTCATGATGAGGGCCTATATTGCTGTTCTTGCAATAATAATATATCTGAATATTGCGGAACAATTGTGTGGTAAGGTTGTAATTATATTATTTCCGAATATTTACTTTATATGTAATTTCTTAGTACCTAAAAGAAACTAGCACCCTTGGTAGTTGTAATTTAGTGATGTCCATACTTCTTGCTGGCTAGACTGAAGTTATTTAGCAAATTGGTGATTATTCAACCTCGTTATCGTCAAAACTAGTTTTTTCTTGAATTTTTATAAATTTTTGATGCTTTACTTAATTAACGGCTTTGTGACAACCAATAAAGCAAGCATAATTGTAGCAGTTAATGTTCTCTGTAATAGTACTTGCATGCAAAGTAGTGCTTCTCGCGTTCAACAATACCTTGCTGAAATCTGAACTGCGCATTTCCCACTAATCTTCGCATGTTTTCAAAAATTCTTATATGAACTATTTTTAGAAATATTTTCAAGACATAGACTATAAGACTGATAGTGCGGTATTCGCTGTACATCTCTGCATTGGTGTTTTTCGAAAAGGCCACAAAAGTTGATTTCCAGCCGTCCTTAGGTATTATCCCATTGTTACAAATCCTGATATAATTTTGTTAGTATTTCCATACCATCTTCATTTACACATTTAAATAGTTCTACTCGTGTTGCATCCGGATCGGCTGTTCCTTCATACACCTTTACAACTATCACTGCCAATTAGAAATGTTAACACAAATGAGATGAAAAAAGAAATAAAACCCATAATAAAAACAAAACCCCTGGATACAACTTGATTACGGGCAAAGTACTTTCGGATTTGCCAAGGCGGGGTATATTATTTATAGAACAATTATTTGGTTCAACACTAAAACTAAACCATTGGCCAACATAGCTTAAGTTTGCCAATATATCATTGACGTTTAAACCAGGAAAACCACCGATAGAAGCAATACCCTAAAGACCAACAAGTCTCTTACCTCTGTTATTGTAGGGAATCTTGTACGTGAAAGCGGAAAGGAAGACAACGACCTGTTTTCAAGCCATAAATTTGGATTTAGACGTGAACACTCAACTACCCAGCAATATCATTGAGTTATGGAAGTAATCTATAAAGTATTCGAAACAAGGGAATTCTGTTCTTCTGTTTGCCTTGATATCAAATAAGCTTTCGATAAGGTCCGACGTGAAGGTCCTCCATTTAAAATTATACAAAACATGCCATACAGGATCTGCATTATTGTTTACAGCTGTTCACGTGTCTTACATGCAAATTTAGTACCACTACTACATTCATTAGTATATATTCGTTTTCATTGCCTACGCAGAAAGCCATCCTTCCGGTCTCAAGTGACCCTAGCGGATTATCTCCGGTATACCCACGATTTCTTTCACAAAATTTATTCAAAAGCATCTTTATATCAGCCTTTTATTTTGAAGACGGTGATAATATAAAAAAATTAGGGTGTAGGTATCTTGTAACCCGGTTTCCGTCGTCAAAGGTTTAATTTGAAAAAATACATATGTGAGTAGTGAGACCAAAGCAAAAATGTACAAAAGCGTGGTATAAACCACAAACACATTTGCGGCAGAAGTTAAATCCTTAGAAGAATAGTCAACAAATCAAGAAAATGTCGGATCACCAACAATATACAGCCGAGATGTAACACTACTCCCATAAGCGAGTGGATAATAAATAGAAGAATAGAGTGGGATGATAATATACCAAAAATGAACAATCACACACTGTTTAAAATCAGAAGAAGCTAATCACCTAGAGGAAGAATAAGTGTAGGTAAACCGAGTAAAAGGATGGATGGTTTAAGGCAGGCAATCTGCCTACAGAAGAAAAGAAGACGAAAAAGAAGAACATAATGGAATACCTGTTAAGTCCAACTTCCTACTTTGAAAATTACGGTTACTACAAAATATTTCCTAAATCGCCGTGAATAGAAGGACAGATTCTGACTAAGTATGTAAAAGGTTTTCCACCATCATGAATTGTTTTTGGGGCGCAACATCTTCGGTTCTTCTACTGTCGTTCGTGTCTAAACGTAAACGTCGTTCTCGTCCTATACGTTAATGTAATACGTAAAATAAAATGACTTTATGTTTTCTGACTGTAAAGGTCACGCAAGCCTTATCAATGGGAACCCCCCTCCCCCCATTACTTCCGATACTAACAGTACTACCCTCAAAGAGACCTACTGTCGTAACTGCTTGCCCTAACAACAATTAACAAACGTATCTGGAGAGAATAAGCGGTAATTGTTACAGAAGTTATGATACAATATTAATGATTAAATTCTTCTTAACCAATCGATGGTTTAGATAATAAATAAAAAATTGTAGAAATGACGTACAGAGTATGGCATTCTCAATAGCAATTCCCTTGCACAGTCAGAAAATTGTTTCTACAAAACGCGTCTAAAGAGTTTTACGTGACTATGATTAACTCTACTACAAGACCACTTGGGAATTAGCTCAAGATGGTTGAATTACGTTAATATCCTTAATTGGACCTTTGGCAACCGCACCAGAAGCGGTAGGTAAGCGCTATATGTTCGGCCTTCCCAACGAAAGTTGCTTTTCAACTCATGGTAGTAGAAAAAATGGTAATTCGTAATGTTAGTAATGTTATCAGATTTCCAATGTTGCCCTGCCTCAATTAGGGTTCGTATAATTATCTAGTCTGTCTGCTCCATAGTAGCCATTAGGTTAACAAAAGTTGCATTTTGCTGCGGCTACAAAAGCGCAATCGTCAAGTTAATACGTATCATGATATTTTAATTCTTTGCAATGTTGAGCAAGAAGAAGGTATCGGCAAACTGTTTGTCATGTGCGCTTGGCCTAATGTTGAACATGACGGCATGGTTGGGATTGCCGTGCATATAGTGTTGTTGACTGTAAAATTACACTTTGTAAGTTACATAAAAAACCGTTACATTACATGTAAATTACATGAGCAAGGTAATTTAACGTTTATTTCGTTTTTTACGTAACTTATGTAACTTACATTTTTTATCCATGTTTTGTAAATTACATATGTAATTTACGTACGCATCTAAACATTTGAATTACCCGCGCTGTTGATAAGTACGTTTGGCTCGCTTTTCTCGGTCTGCTCGACTGTGGGTGAGTGGCCACATGTTCGATAGGTTAAGTTTGACGTTTGAGTGCAGTTTTTTGTTATTTTATGTGTAACAAAATATAAAATAGCCTTATTGAATTTATTC
>JABXWE010048429.1:0-23853 GCA_014611495.1 Limonius californicus
ATAATATACCTTCACGGTTACCGTTCTACCTCTATAAAGGTTATGTATTGTCACTTAAATTACGTAATTCTACCTTCAGAAGTAAATATTTATACCTTTCATTAAGGTATACTCACAACCGTTGAGGTGAGATAATATACCTTCACGGTTTCCGTTCTACCTCTATAAAGGTTATGTATTGTCACTTAAATTACGTAATTCTACCTTCAGAAGTAAATATTTATACTTTTCATTAAGGTATACTCACAACCGTTGAGGTGAGATAATATACCTTCACGGTTACCGTTCTACCTCTATAAAGGTTATGTATTGTCACTTAAGTTACGTAATTCTACCTTTAAAGCTATATTTATATACCTCACTGTAAGGTATATTTAATACATGAATGGGTGTAATACCTTAACTATACCGCATTAAGAGGTATTTGCGAAATACCTTGAGGTTGCATATAAATAATACCTTAGAAGGTAGATTGATCTACTGTTAAAACGTAACAGTGTAGGACTCTCTTGTTTTTCCCTCGTGCTCGTCGGCGTAGTGTTGCCTGTGGAACCATTTCGATGCTGCAAGCCAGCCCATTTTGTGCAGTGCTGTGTGGTTGGGTAAAATGACATACTATGTTATTTTAGCTTGTGTAGTCCTATGTCATTTTACCCGAAACCACAGAACATTTCATTATCTGTTATTCTGTTTTAGATTATGTATGTAACAAGGTTTTTACACTTGCGATTTATAGAATAATATCCATACTCGTGCAAAAAAATTAAAATAGAACACTCGTACCTTATTCGTGAGATCACAAGTAACATACACGACTCGTCAGCACAAACATCGGCAGCTTCAAATATAGAAAATTATCAATATTTTACGTACCGCTCGAACAAATTGTGTGCAACTTACGCAGCACGTGCTTACAATAAAGAGACACCTATTGGCACTGTTACAAAATCATTGGGGCCAGGGAACTTTTGAAACTATGTCGTTTTACCTGACTATGTCATTTTAAGCACAATTCCCTCACAAGTCTCTGCAACTGTTGCGGATTTACATTCATCGTGTTTCTGTAAGCCAAGTACATCAATACCAGTGTCAACCAGAAAAGTCACCGAAGTCCTTCTAAATGAATGCCCAGTGGAAGCTGTAAGATTTTCAAGTTTGAGAAATTCCGCAATTTTAGCAGGAAATTTAGCAAAGGCGCCATAAATCCCCATTTACACAACGATACGAAAAAAACAGGTTCATGTGGAGAACAGCCAAATTGAAATCATTTTTGCATAATTTACCTTCATTAATAAATATATATCGCCAGGAGCTTCGATGAGGAATTTATCCATATCTTCTCTTGTAAATGTACATGAGTTTAGGGTTTATAACAATCGTTTTCTCGTTTGTAGAAAGCTTTTAGTTTCCAATATTTGGAGATATATTGATTATCGTATGGTGCTTTTTAACATGGATTACTCACTCCATAAAATACATGGAGATTTCAACTTTCGGAATCTCTCCAAGAAATATGCAAGCAGCACTTTTTCTGTAATACTATCTGTATTCTTTTCATGGCACTATTCTTTAAAAAACTTGCATGTGGCTGTAGACGTTTCTTGTGATTTCACAGGAAGCAAGTTAAATTAATCATTTTTTAACATAAAACCACAAAACCCTCACAATTATTTATTTTATTTACACAGTCATAGATATCTTTCGTAGCATTGTAGCCCAGGAAACTTGCAAAGTAGTACATGATTTAACCAGAAAAATGATTATACATATTTTGACAGATCAACAAAAATAAATAATAACAGTCCAAAAACGTTTTGCATTTAATTATGCACATGTATGATGAAACATCTCATATGTACTGTAGTGCGCGTGCACTACATTTATCGGCTTGCCTTGTTGGGTTGATATGTTTTTGGTATTTGTTTCCAAGTTACCATTTTAAGATTCAATAAACAAACACTTTTCTCAAAAGCTCGTTTCAATTCTAATATATAGTGTCTGGTATCAAGTCAGATCTCAATATTTTGGTGACCCCAGACGTTCAATAACCGTTTAAAAAGAATATACTTTATATATATTCGCTTTTTATCCGACGTTTAATTCGACGTGCCTTTTACCCGACGTCGCCCTTTACACGACGTCCAACCCAACGTGCATTTATCCGACGTGCATTTTACCCATGGGCGAATTCCGCCATCGCCTTCAATGTTTGCCAGCCGTTGTGTGGGACTGCTCAAGCGACCATCGCGCTGGATATTCATACAGATAAGTTGTTTCACTTTTTACTAATTCCTATTTTTTACCAATTCTGTCATCATGTCATACACGGAATTTGACACTGACATTCGTATGTACTTCACTTCCCTCGGTAGATATTTACGCTTACATAACATTAATAATCGGTTACCTCAGCCGTAAACCCACTGTACGAACTGTTCTTCTAAATTTAAAATTCGGTTTCTTAAACAACCAAACTATCTCTTGGCAATTCATTTTAGCAAATATCAATATGCCGATTCTTGGAATGAATGTTTTGCAACATTTTAATCTTCTAATTGACCCGTCCGTAGGAAAGTTATTTTCGCGACCTTCTGATAACCAAGTACTGTAACTTGACTCAGAATCTTCCCCTTCCGCGATCCTTCGTACTAGTCAGCCTTCATCTACGTTTAAACACGGTCTTTCTTCTTCTTCGGATTCATCTGCTACGTCTGGCGATTGTTATCTTCATGTTAAAGGAGCTATTACCAAAACGTACGCTTACGTCCAACACACCTCACTCACTTTCATCTCACGGTAGCTCCAATGTAGTTTCTTCACCAAAACTAAAACCATCGTTAACCCCGCAAGCAGTTACTCTAACACTACAGAATTCTAATATCCGAGCATTACTGAATCAATTTCCCGACATTACCAACGACTTCAACATTAGCAAACCAATCTTACACAATACATTTCGCAGGATTGAAACAGTAGGTCCTCCTGTTTCAGCCAAACCTAGAAGGCTCAACCCTAACCAATTATATTTTCTTGAAGGTCATCTGCAAGAGCTGTTAGATCAAGGAATCATCCAACCGTCCAGTAGTCCCTGGGCAACTCCCATTCACATGGTGGCTAAACCTAAACCTACAGAAGACTTAATGCTGTGACTGTTCCTGACTGTTTTCCGATACCCTTTCTGCAAGATTTCTCATCAAAATTAGCTGGATCATGAGTCTTCAGGAAGCTGGATCTGAAGAAGGCAAACTTCCAGATTCCAATCCATTCCGAGGACGTTCCGAAGACCGCTATCACCACTCCCCTAGGAGCTTATCAATATTTAAGGTGGAACTTCGGTTTGAGGAATGCTCCTACTTCTTGATCCAGATTTATCTCCCAGGCTCTTGCGAAGCTAAGTTTTACATATTTTTTTCTACGCGATATATTAATTATAATTATAAAAAAAGGAATCTTAGCATCACACTCACATTCACCTTTTTTTTGATGTATGTAAACATTGATTTTTTACAGCTTTTTGTTATGCACACAAACTTTTTTGCTTTTTTCTGTTTTCAGAATTCACTCACTCCTCCGTTCCACCCTGTTTCCCGTTTCAGTTTAGTTTAATTTAGCTATAAGGACCTTCGTATTTGTCTTAAGTTTTGTTATTGTTCAATACGAATTTGTTATTCTTAAGGATTGTTTTTAAAAAAATATTTTCCGCATGAAGGGAACTACTACAATCGTTCCAAATTTTTGAATACCTCTATAATGTGGATCAAAATTTTGTTTCGAACATGTCATTGTGGAAGTTTTCCCTTCAACATGTGCTTTTTTTCTTTTTTTTTAGAGAGAGGGTGGGGTAAATGTAGGTCGCGTGCACTACATTTATCGGCTTGCCTTGTTGGGTTGATATGTTTTTGTTATTTGTTTCCAAGTTACCATTTTACGAATCAATAAACAAACACGTTTCCCAAAAGCTCGTTTCAATTCTAATATATAGTATCTGGTATCAAACCAGATCTCAATAGTACCAAGGGTAGTATTGTGCATCTTGGGTCTTGAATGCTGCATTCTGGATCCAAAAATGACACTTACTACCCTTGCTACATAAGTAACTATTTACAAACTTCTACTTGTTGGAAACTAAATAGTTGTAAAGATAGCTCGTTTGTAACTTTTCCAAAATTTTCAATCAAATCTCCAGATAATTTATACAAGCTTCGAAACTGGATATTATGGGACATTTTACTTTATATACAATGTTTGCCAACTATTCATCTTAAACATTAACTAATTATAAATTTGAAATTTTTGAAATATCTTATTTCAACCCTACACAATAAGAGTGTAAATTTTAAAGCCCAAAGCTTATATTTCAATCATCCTTGTTTAGTGTGCTCGCATTGCTCTTAAAAAAAGTTCTTAAAATACAAATGCAGCGTATATACCTATTGTTTTCATGGATGATCTTATGCAGATATACCTTGTTTTGCGGCAATTCGCTCAGATGGCGCTTCTGAATGATTGTGGAAACACTACCTTGAAAGCTGATGTAACTAGTTGTTAAAACATTTCGAGACTCTTCCAAGTATGGGAAAATCTATTCGCAGAGTTTTCCTGTTAGTAGTCGTAAGTAACACCCTGTATGAGAATAATAACAAAGTAAGTCAGCAAATCTTGAACGTGTTGAGTGGTGATCATTACGGCGTATCACCTTATCAAATATTAAAACAACACTTCAGACGGAATGACGTTCATTGTTAGTGCCATTGGTTAGCGGCAAAAGCCACGTGTCCCTGGGGGTGACCTGTGGATCAGGGATAAGTTGGGGGCGACCTGTCGAAACCTTCAAAAGGTAAGTGGAAATGACAACATATAAATACACCTTACTGATGATAATTCGATCATTTGTGCGCGGGTGCTTGAAAAGTGGAGAATAACAAAAGCACCTTGGCTGTTTTACAAGCCAGCCATAAAATGGGTGAGTCCCTTAATATACTCCAGAGAAGTAGAAACTATCTAGCTGTTAATTAAATTTGAATATATCTTTAATGTGGCTTTTAATTTGCGTTAAAGGTCGAACTCTTCCCGCTCCCGTGCCTTGTAGGGTCTGCGGAGATCGGTCCTACGGGAAACATTACGGAGTGTATTGTTGTGATGGATGTTCCTGTTTTTTCAAAAGGAGTGTCCGAAGAAATATTATTTACACTTGTATTTGTACGTATACCCAGTTATTTATTTTTTATTTGTTTTTGTGAAGATGGTTTTATGTGGATCAAATCGTTGTTGATTACATAACATCTACAAAGAAATTTTGTCAAACACATTTTATGATCTTTTTAAAAGTTTTCCTCATTTAACATTTACTACTGTAAACACATACGCTTACAAGAATTTTATCTACATTTCAAGTCTTATTGATTAGAAGATGAATTAGCCTAATTTTATTGCCAGTAATAAGCAGTTGAGCATTTTCGCAAGTTGCAGGCCATTCCTCGCTAAGAATATTAAATAACTAATAGCCTAGCTGGTTTTGAGGTAGATTTTATTTAAAAAATCACTACCTCAATAATTTTCCTGATGGTCTTCTTTAAATACCATTATATGGCAACACTACTTCACTGTATTATGTGTCGTGATGTGTGACTTGAAACAATAATAGCCAATAATGTACCTTTGGTGACGTATGAGAATTAATTTTAACGGCAAATAAAGATATTAGATATTAACACAAATTAAATATTAAAGTTGCTCCTAAGATGAAAATCAAAGATTAGCGTTGCAATTTTATAGTATTCTGTCTATCAATCTAAAGAAAACAATGTATATAGCGTGTTTAAAAATTGTGCAGCACTATTCTATGGGCATGCTCTCTAGGTAAAATAAACAAAAAAGTTTAAGAAAACATATGGTTAAAGATTATTTCTTTCTGGTATCTTAAAAGACAAAGATATATTTCATATATACCGGGTGCTGACTTGGAATACGCTCTATAGGGAAAATACATGCGTTCGTGGAATTCTTCAATTTCCTGCTCCACAAGTTATAAAACGTTTCGAAAACAAGATGTACGCAGAAGGAAGGTTTATTTTTTAGAGATTACACCAATTTGTTATTTTTATAATACCAAGTTAAACAATAAATTTAAAAAATTCTGAAATAATTAATAGATTTGGTGTAGTAATACCACCAAATCCAATGCGCGAATGCCATCGGCGTGCCGTAGCGGTTAAGAATATGCTTTGCGAAGGGAACTTCGGAAGTTCGAATCCGCTCTTTCTACTTAATTTTTTTAATATTATTTTATTATAAAAAACGTTTTATTTCTATAAATCCAACTGTGTTATTATTCTCTGAAAACGCACTGTACAATAATACATACGAAAAATATATGCGTTTTTGGAATTATTCGATTTTCTACTTCTCAAGTTGAAGCTGCGTCTGCAACAAGATCTACATGGAAGGGACGTTAATTTACTTCTACTTTTTAATTTTATAGTAGAGTAGCCCAGTGGTAAGAGGGATAGGCTCGCAATGCGAAGTCCTCGGTTCGAACCTTGGGATAGGCAGAAATTTTTTTGTAATTCTTAAGGTCGGTATCGAGGTCGGTATCGAGCTCGGTAATCCATTCGACGTTGGGTTACAATTAACGGCGCTTCTCCTAACCACTGGCTGACCAGGAGAAGTAACAGGGCCACACACAACATCATACACACAATTAACATAAATAGTGAAAATGGATAGAGCGAATGTAGTTGAGGGCCGCGGGAGGCGCGTGATGCAAATCCGAAGGGGACCTATCATCTTCAATTAGTCCCGAATGTATAAATGGCCCCTTCACCGCAAGGTAAAAGAGGAATTGACAAAGAAAGAAAGAAAATACCAAATTAAATAATAAATCTGATAAATTGTGAAAAAATTTACATACTTGGCATAATGCTATCTACGCCAGTGCGCGAATTGCGCCGGTATGGGGCAATGGTTAAGGATCAGTTTAGTAAACGTTAGCTTGAATACTACATGCATTAAGTGTTTTTGTTTTATGAAAAACTTTTTAATTTTTTTTAATTCAACTGCTTTATATCCATTTACGTAGTTAAAAAAAACGTACGAGGCGCTCTAGTAATACATGAAACAATTAACGGTGTTGTAATTTCGCAAATTAACATTAGTTGTAATAAATGGATGGTAAATATTGCATATTGCAAAATGTATTCAGTTGAAAAAGAATAATATTATCAGATGGTACAATAATAGAAAAAGTGCAAAGCTTGTAGCGGAAATTTTAGAACAGAGATATCCTGATTCACGATTCTACAATATTACGAATTATTAAAATATTTAGTCGAACGATTTTTCCAGATCTATAAACCATATATGTATATCTCTGTTCTTCGTTATTAATTTTTCACTTGTTTTCTAATTATGAATATGAGATCTTGTCCACTTCTGTTTTTCCTAAAGCTATATTGCGTGTCTTCCAACGTTGGCTCTACTTTTATTTTTATTCTTTTTTCTATTTTTCTTGCAAATACCTTCCCTGGAATACTGGAGAGTGTTATTCCTCTGTAGTTGTTACAGTTTCTTTTGTCTCCTTTCTTATATATAGGTAGGATAATGTCAGTTTTCCAATCCTTCGGTATTTTTGCGCTCTTTAATGTATCGTTCATTATTTCCATTAGTTTGTTTATTCCTTCTCTTCCCATGTATTTTATCATTTGCGGGATGATTTTGTCTTGTCCGGGTGCGAATACGAAGGGAAGACATTTACGAAGTACTACAGTTAAGGGGGGTGAATAAAAATATTATAGAAGTTATAAAAGACATGTACAAAGGAAATACTAACATAGTAAGAACAAATAACGAAGAATCCAAGGAATTTGAAACAAGTCCACTTCTATTCTCAACGGTACTAGATGGGGCTATAAAGAAAGCTAAGAAAAAGATAAAGAAACTAACACTGGGATACTCGCAAATGAGACAAACACAGTTGACAGAACTGATGTTCGCAGATGACATGGCCTTGATAGCAGATAGCAGAAGGAGAACTTACAATACAACCTTAAAGTAATAGAGGAAGAATTAAAGAAAATAAATATGAAAATTAATATCGGAAAAACAAAAAAATGATAATCTCAAATATAAAGAAAAACCATGAAATAAATCTGGACGGAAATCAAATTGAACAAGTGGAACATTTTAAATATTTAGGCGCAATAATAGAAGAAAATGGGAAATTGGATAAGGAACTAAACGATAGAATGGGAAAAGTGGGAAGTATATTTAACACAATGAAGACAACTTTTCTAGGAAAAAGAGAAGTGCCGAAAAATATAAAAACCGAAGTCGTACAAAAAGTGGTCAGGCCAACAATCACATTGACCTACCCTGTATATACACCGCGTGCTAACTTTGAATATATATATATATATATATATATCATATAAAACATTCAAAGTAAAAGTGCAAAGTGGCCTCCGGTGTGTTAAACGCAACATTAAGCACGACGAATCCAAGCTTCTCTGACATCTCATAGGGTAATCGGACTATTTTTGATAGTTATTGCAACTTCTATAGTGTGACTCCGAAGTTGTACTTGCATATTAAAGAAAGAAAACCGTCTACAGAAGTTAGATCGGGCGAATGGGATGGCCATTAAACGGGCCCATTCCATCATTTCCATCCAATAGGTCAGTTACTTTTAATAGCCATGGACAATTTGTTAACATTACACTTTTAGTAGGTAATATATTTTCACTCTTCAATGTTTTGGTATTAAATAAGTTAGAAATGTTTGTTGATTTTGACCTAGAGAACATATCCGTAGGATAGTGACTTGTAGTGGTGTCGAAACCTACCGTGCAAGGTGTGAAGGTACAAAAGTAATAAATGTTACTAACAAAAAAATCTATTCAATTTACTCAATATTTAGAAAAAAAAGTAAGTGCTTTCAGTTAAAAATCAAATAAAAGTGTAATAAATTATAGGCGGATGTAAATAGGCAACATAATGTAGCCAACGTCTCTTAAGAGATAAAGCACTAGCTCAAGAACGTAGCTTTATAGTAATACATAGTTTAATAGAGGCGGCCGTGGGCTAGAGGTCAGCGCGTTAGACTTCTACGCCGGAGGTCCTGGGTTCAATTTCCAGTACCGAAACATCGGATTTTTAACAGCCCTTCTCCCTCGCAAGGCAATGGCAAACCAGCGATGTATTCTGCCTAGTATATCTTCTCTGGAGTAGAAGTGTTTACACTTCCCGTGGTTCGGAGCCCACGTTGAGCTGTAGGTCCTCTATGTCTGTGATACTTTAAACGTGCAGCACAGTCATAGGAGAGACGTCTTGTAAGAGATAAAGCACTCAAAGAAGAAAAAGAATAGTTTAATATTTCAAATTATCCAGCTTGGTCTAAAAGTGGTCACAGAAATATATTTGAGAGGAGAAAGAAGGGGAGATGTGGAGGTAACCTGAATTCTGTTGCTTGTAAACGTTGTAAGAAAAGTAAATACTCAGTAGAATTCTTCGTCTTCTTTTTCATCCTTCTAAGTAAGCTTATGCTTGTTCTTCACGGTACACTGTCATTTCATCTTTTATAGGGGCGTCCAGTTTTTCTTCGGCCTCTTGGGTTCAGGTCTGTCGCTATTTTTGCAAGTCTATCGTTGTTCATCCTAGTTACGAGTTCGTTTCATTGTGTTCTTCTGTTTCGCATCCAGTCTGATATGTGTGTTATCGTGTAATCCTCTCTTATGTTTTTATTTCTTATTTTGTCATTTCTGGGTTTCCATAGTATTCTCCGGAGGACCTTCATTCCTGTCTTTTGAATTTTTTGCTCGTTTTCTGATGTCTCCAGAATTGTCTTTGTTGCGTATGTCAATATAGTTCTTTTATATATGCTAGTTATTGTTTCAGCGCGCAAATATTTGTTTGACCAGATCGTTTGATTTAAGCAGCCCGTTATTCTTTCTCCTTTCGTAACTCGTTATTCGACGGTTTTTGTTAGATTTCCGTTTCTTTATAGCTGTACTCCAAAGTATTTTATATTCATTACCTGTTTTACTATTTTGTCTTCGATCATCAATTTAAATCTAACGGGTTCTTTGCTTATCGTCTTTGCTTTGTCTGTGGATATGTTCATATTAAAGCTTCTGCAGGTGTTGTTAAATTTGTAGACCATTCTCTGCAATTTACTTTCGCTTGCGCTACCAGCATTGTGTCCTCTGCATAGCATAAGATATTAATTTTGTTGGTGCCTATTCGATATCCATTAAGGGATTTTATCTTCCGTATAATTTCGTCCATTATTAAATTGAAAACAAGTTGGCTCAACAATCTTCTTGTCGAATACCTCTTTCTGCTGTTACTGGTTCGGAAAGGCCGTCAAGGATTTTGGTTTTGCTTTCTGTATATATGTCTTTTATGAGTTTGATAATGTTGTTTGGGATTTCTCTTGTCTAACAGATTTTGATAATAACTTGCAGTTGAATTCTATCAAGTGCCTTCTGTAGATCTATGAAGTATAAGAATGCGGTTTTGTTATATTCTAGTGATTTCTCAATGATGTTTGATGACAAATATTGCGTCGCTACATGAGTGTCCTATACGGAGTCATTGTTGTTCGTCTTCTAGTTGTATAATAAAGTCGTTTATTTTGGTGGTCAGTATTGATGTCAGTAGCTTTATAATTGTACTCAGTAAGTGTAGTTGAGGTTAATTTTTAAAGTAGGAATCGTTTGCACATATTAACAACACCAGTTGACGCTTTGAAATGCAACCTCGTCGGGAATGTGTCTTAACTTGTCTGTGATGCTGTCAGTTAGCTCCGAGTTCTCGACTACCTCAGGCTTTATTTTTCGTTAGCATTTCATTAACCATGTCGATCGTCAATTCCGCCGATCACTCGGTGTAATCGGCTTTTATACGCAATAAATATTCGCTCGGCTGTAATTCATCGACAACTTTTGAAGTGTATAGAGAAGGTGTGATGAACGAGGCGAACGTGCGGAAATTGTGTCGGTTATTCCGCTAAGCGAGAACAAACGTGCATGATGAAGCAATATCTAGCGACCATCTGTCATCTAGAATTAAATCGTTGTTGATGCACACATTGGACAAAACAGCAATATGAACATAGGAAAGTACTGCGAAATCATAAAAACTAATAGATATCACTATTACAATTTTCTTAACACTTTCAATGGTATATGAAAGAATTTGTTTAAATTGAAACAGCTATATTTTAAATTATTTCCATGCACTCAACCAACAATTATATTAATTCTGTTAACTTACTTTCATAGGATATGTTTATAAATTTAAGATGATATGAGCAACCCATTGTATTTTTCCTATATTATATTTGTTTTTTGTGTGTTGTAGGTAAAATTAACTAACTTATTAATATAAACAATTGGCATTTTTAGTTATAAAAAAAATATATTCAAATTAACAGGAAGCTGTTGGTGTTCCTACAAATCTTCTGATTTCTAATTACAATTATTGCTACTTTCAAAATAAAACGATTAATCGCAACCCACGCTGTACTAACTGTTGTGTAACTTGTTATGGTATAAACGAGATTTTAAACCAAATAAACTGGAAATTATTTCATAATTGTGATCTAGTTCCAAAATTACCTAAAGTGTAATGGAACCTAAAACATTTTCATTGTATCCTCTCAAGTTTCTTGATATTAATTACTATTCTATAATTTATTAAGCTGGAGATGGTCGATGCATTGTCGATAAAGCTCGAAGAAACTGGTGTCCATACTGTCGTCTGCAACGCTGCTTTGCTGTAAATATGAACACTTCAGGTAAAAAATAATTTTGACTAATATTAATTGAGTAGGTAACTATAAATATTTCAAGCTGTTCAAGAAGAACGCGGTCCGCGAAAACCAAAAATCCAAACAACCCTCTTACAAAAGTCAACAAGCGCCTTCACTAGAGTAAACCAAAATTTCAGACAATCACAAATGATCTTCTACGCCACCGCAACGGAACCTCTGCTGAAATCTAATTTAAGTCCACAACACGAACTTGCATCCCAAATTCTCTTGACAGCAGTAAAACAAACTAGGAGCAGTGCGGGATTTGGATTGCTTAACAGAACTTCCCAAGACGGGATTTTGACTTATTTATGGGCACCTTTGTTCCTTCTAAAGGCAGCGTATTGGCCTTCCGGGTCATTGCCTGTAATGCCCAATCTACAAACCACTTTTAAGAAACTTCGAGATTTGAAGATGAGCTATTTAGAGCTGGAGCTCTTGGAAAGCATCTTGTTATGTCGAGGAGATTTAGTTAGTGATCTCGGACAGGCTCATTTAGCCGAAAGTGTTCAAGAAAGGGCTCTTCAATCATTAACGGTAAAGTGAATACTAAATCCATTTATATTCATAATTAAATATTATGTTGATGCATAAATTCGCAGCTTTTTCTTTCAAAGTAGTTTATTTTACATAAAATACATAAATTATGACTGCCTTCTACATCAATATATCAATAAAATATTCTTCTGCATTGTTGACAACTACCTCTTAACATAATGGTAGTTCTTCGGTTCCACGCCAGAAGAAATCCGTAGGAGTTGCAGATTTCGTCAAGCCAATGTTGAAGAGCAGCTTCGTTATTGAAGGAGATTCCTAAGAGATTGTCGGACAGAGAGCACAATAGATGAAAATCTGTTGGAGTAAGATTGAAGAATAGGGCGGATGTGGAATCGCCTCTCAATCGAGCTTTTAGATAATCATTTCTGTAATGTTAGCAGTATGCGCACGAGCGTTATCATGCTGCAAAATCGTTTGACGCAGTCCTCATGGTCGTTTTTCTTGAACTGCAATCTCAAGCCGTCTGACATGTTGACAATAAATCTCAGCAGTGATTGTTATATTCCTCAGAAGCAATGCATAGAAGAAGACTCCCTCTCTGTCCCACTAGATGCACAACATTATCTTCCGTCACGGAATAAGATGTTTCGGTGCGATCGATTCTATGGGACAAATTCAGCGCGAACCCGTTTCGATGCGAAGACGATTCGGCGCGAGGGCGCTACGGTGCGAAGGCGTTAATACCCAAACATAAATTTTACGTTATTTTTATATAAAGCAAGATGTTTCAGAAGTCAAAATATATTATTTTATCGGTATGTGATTTAATTGCAAAAGTAATTCCATAAAATATGTATACTGGCACTGAATCGTCTTTGCGTCGAAGCGTCTTTGCGCCAAACCGTTTCTACACCGAAAGGACTGTGCCGAATCGGTCGCCCCGAAACGTCGTAGACCGCTTTCGTGGATTGGCACCAGCTTTCAGACGGGAGTAGCTATTTTCTCAGAGCTCAACCATTCCTTTCTTTTCTTGATGTTGATGTAAATGCACAACTTTTCGTCACCAGTAACAATCTGGCACAGAAACGACCAACATCATGACGAGGACGAGCAAGTAATGAAACACAAACGGCAACGCGCTAATTTTTGCTGTTTTCTCTCGTACGATACATATGCACTCAATTTTTAAACTTTGCCCTTGGAATGCCAGTGTCGTATGATGATGTATTGGTCACAATTCTAGCCAATTCTTCAGTTGATTTAGTAGATGTAATTCACGATTAATGCGGTTAAACGGTATTATACACCAGACGCTCTTCCAGAATGTGGAGAATCATTCATGTATTCATTCATGCATCAAGATAATAGTTATTATCAGTATTATTTGTATGAAATGTTCTCATGTGATTGTTGAAAACAAATAATATGTCAATCTTTTCAAACCGTATTTCTTAATTTTTCACACATTGTTGTTACTTAGGCCTGTATGACACAGTACAGAATTTCGTACAAAATTTTGTTCAAAGTGTTTTTACAACATTCTGTGCCGTATAATACAACAAAATTTTGTACATAATTCTGTAGATTCATGTTCTAAAACTTATAGAATTTTGTACAAAGTCGGCGTCGCATCGATGCGCAAACGGGCAATTTTTAGTGTTTATTAACAATCACAGAGGGCAGAGAAGAATATGTTTACCACGTGTTTACCTTGCCTCGCCGACACTCCACTCACTTTCACTTTTCTCGCTCGCGGTCTTTATTGCTGCAGCTTGTTTGCTTTGTACTGAATTTATGTAAAATAAATAAATAAAAGCGCTCCGAACTTATGCATTAACATAATATTATAAAATCGTGTTAAAATTCTACTTTATCGACAGTCACATGATTATTTTAACAGTTTTCTCACAGATGTCACCGTAATTTGCACCTATTTGCGCATGCTCACAGATAGAATTTTGTACAAAATTCAGTTCCGTGTAATACGTATTTTGCAGAATTCTGTACAAAATTATGCAATTGTACAAAGTTTGAACAAACTGTTGTACTAAATTTAGTGCCATGTCTTACAAGCCTTTAACTAAATAAATAAACAAACAAATGACTAAGTTTTTAAAGAAAGTTTGGTTGTTTTGGTAATTGCTCAGAGAAACGAGATTAGTTATTGAATCATAAAAAAATAACTTTTTAGGAAAGGAAACCAATCTTGCTTTCAGAAATATCAATCAATCAAATAATTTAAAGATTGTTTTTGATTTGTATGAAACATGAATTCGAACAAGAAGGTACTTACATATTTTTACATATGTTTCAGGTTCAGGTAGCATCTAATCGAGGAAGAATCGAAAAACTTCTTTTAGCAGTGCCTCTGCTATTCACGCCCTCTTCAGGAGCTTTATGCGCACTTCTTTTTCGACCTATAATAGGACCGATTCCAATTGAAACTGTTATATTAACAATTTAAATAGTTTCAATGTTAAATATTGATGTTTAGAACACGTCATTGCACATAAATTATTTGTCAATGCTCATAATTGTGACAAACAAGAAAAAGACAACAAAATAAAAAGAGTAAGTTTATTACAGTTTCTTTAATTTTACTGTTTAATGTTGCCTATTTTATTAGCTTTCAGACGATTTGGGACCATTTAATACGAGGGCTGTTCTCTATCTAGCAGGCTGTGATATTTTGAAACAAATTTTGCTTGAAATTTTAACGTAGCTGTTCACAAGTTTAATTATAGTGAAAGTTGTCAAATATACTTGAAGGTTTTTAAAACACATAATTTTTAAATAATCTTTTCCCCAAGGAATCATGGAATTGAATAAAGAGCATTATCGAGCTGTGATTTGTTACAAGCGTGGCATAAGCCGTAAAGAATATTTTGAGGAAAGCAATCGAGTGTTTGATGACAAGTCTTGTTTCTTAGCTACCGTAAAGCGGTGGTACAATGAATTTCAACGTGGTCGACTTTCCTTAAATGACAACTTTCGAGCTCGTTGGTGAAAAACGCTGAATCAAAAAGATGGTCACCACAATTTTTTGGAATTACTGAACATGTTTCCACTGTAGTACTGGAGGATCGTCGCACTGTTAATGCTGAATGGTACACTACAGTTTGTTTGCCTCAAATTCTCCAAAATGTTCGCGAAAAATTTTTGCATCAAAATAACGCTCGGCGCACACCGCTGTTCGAACGATTGAGTATTTGAATGCCCAAAACATTGAAATAATAAATCATTCGCCGTATAGTCCAGACGTGCTAGGTCTGGCCGTATAGTCCAGACCTAGCACCTAATGATTTCTTTTTATTTCCGCGTGTAAAGAATAAGTTGCGTTTTACAACGGCCTAAGAAGCGGTTAACGCATTTAAAAATGTAATAAATAACCTAACGGGGAAAGATTGGAGAAAACGTTCTGAAGATTGGTTTTCACGGATGCAAACATGCATTTGACTGTGGAGGGGAATACTTTGAAAAATTATAAATAAATGTGTGTTGTTAATAAATTGTGTATTACTTTACTAGGCTCAGCAGAAAGAGAATAGCCCTCGTATTATATAGACGAATATTATGTGCTAATGGGCAAAATAAAGTTTTAATACGATATATGTATAACTTTGGTGAAGTGAATGAAAACACGAATGTACATATTTTATAGGAAACGGGGTTAGAATCTAGGTTTCAATGTTCCTTGTATAATATAAAGCATATTTCCAACCCACTTATTATTGTTTTATTTCTTCTTGAATAATACAAGCCGTAAATCTTAACAATAATAATTTTTAGGTCGTTGGTTTCAAGAGAAGGGGTTGCTCTAAACAGTAGATATAAATGAAACACGAAAACCCCAACATCTTCTTTCTAAAGTTTTTCCATATCTAGGTACTCTATCTACTTGTTCTCATTGTTAGTGATTTGGGTTATATATATATATATATATATATATATACATAAAAATTGTCATTGAGACACCCAAACCGCATACTCATTGCTATTATGGCACCCAAAAATACCAAGAGGCACCCGGCTTTGGGTGCCACAGTGTTTCGTGTGTATAAATTCGTCCTAGGCTTCGAAAAGGTCAGTAACCTCGTTTAACAAAAAATAGGTCGGGAGCCATATTGACACCCATTATTCTGGGATATACAGTTTAGTTCGTTGATTTTATCATAGAGGTCGCTTTGTTATATACACGTATATAAAATTATTTATTTGTTGTAAATGTGGCACCTTGTCATGGGTTGTATTTTCCGGCACCCACGATTTGGCAACACCGCTATAGTATATTACGCTCCAAGATCGGTAATTCGCGTATAACAGATCGAGAAATAGTGGGAAATATGAGACCCTTTGGGCTTCGATTTTCTAACTTTGAAATCTGTTGTAAATTCTTTACGATCGAGCGTCATTTAAAATTTTTTGCATTGTTTATTTTTATTTAAAAATACAAAATGTATTAGGAGTATTTTTTATACAGGGTTCGATAGCTCGTATACCGTAACAGATAAAAGAAAACTTTCTAATGCAGATGTAAACTGTGGGTCAATGCGCATACATAAAAATTATTTTCAAATATACAGGTAGATACAAAAAGTGTGGCACGCTTAAGGTAATTTTTTAAATGGAATGCCCTGAATATGTTTGCATATTTAACACTTCTCTTGGGATGTTTATTCATATCTAAAATATTAGCGCCATCTAATGTCTGGTGTAGACGTAATAAATTTGTTTACAAAAATTGAATTTACATTACTCCACTTAACATTTCACCACTTCAGCGGCCGCAGCTTTGAAGACGAAATTAAGTAAAGACCTTATTGCAGGAGGTTGTAGGGTGTTCTTTTCTAAATATCGTAGAGCCACCATGTACAGGATGTTCAAAATTAATTTTCACATTTTGAGAACTTTAAAGTTATTTTTCTCAACTTTTGCAAATGAAGCACCCTGTATATTTTTAACGATGTTATGTAGAATTAAATACGAACATTTTTTGTATGTACATCCTTATGGCTATTTGTAAGCACTTTCGATTTATTGAGCAAATAGTACAAAATTCAACAATATTTATTAAAAAAATTAAGGTTTTCTCAAATAAAACAAAACACCATGTTTTTGTAGCCCATAAAAACAACATACATTTTTTTCATTGGGTGCATGTTATGCTTGTGTCTCGATCTCACACAGCACATTAGTGAATTTTTTGGCTGTAAATTATTTTGGTTGTTTGTGTCCGACAAAACAATAAAGCATCTGTTCGCTAGGAATCGTTTTGCACAAACGTATCAACTTTCATTTTTTGACATTGATTTGACACTTAATCAGTAAGTAGTTTATAACGTGTTGGTTGTGGAACCGGGAAGTAGAAATAGCTTAGTTTTTTATTGTTTTATTGTTTACAATGCGATTTATTAGATAACTAATATTTAGAATTTTTGTGAACTAAAAATAATGACCTGAAAGAAATATACTCCAGTGAGCCTTAATCTCTATATTATATGTTATAGAGTGAATAATTTTAAATTAAACATAATATTCGTTATCCTAAGCTGCATGCAGTTCTAAAAGTCTAAAAGTTTTTATTGATTATACAGGGTGATTCACGACGAATAGTAAATATTTTACGGGGTGTTAGTAGGGACTATGTTGAGTAAAAAAGTTCATATAAATATATGTCCAATTCTCAATAATTGCAGATGGTATCTGTTTTGATTGAGGAAAGCTAATCACTAATTTATTGCATTTATTTACAACAAAATAAAACAAAACAATAACAGTTTAAAGCAAATGCTCAAAAATACCACCATCGACTTCAATACACCTTCTAACTCTATCGGCATAAGTGTGTGTAGCTCTTCTGAGTTTGTTCGTTTATGCGAACAGCACTATTCATAATGCGAGCGACCAATTCGTCTCTTGTGTTTACTCTTTCTTTGTATATTTCGCTTTTCATCAAACCCCATAAACAAAAATCTAAAGGGGTAAGATCTGGCGACCTAGGTGGCCAATGAACACGACAAGCGATGTTGATAATTCGTTTCAACAGTGGCATGAGGATTTTCTTCTGACCACCGATGTGAAATTTGCGTCAGTGAACAATGTTGATGAAATTACTCCGCTATTAGCAATTACCCACCTACAAAATTTCAAGCGTCTGGCTTCATCTCCTGTATGAAGGTGATGTACACGTTATAGATGAAAAGGGTACAAGCCATGAAAATGTAATGTTCGCAATCCTGTTGTGGAACACCGATTCGCATAGAAATTCTTCTTGTACTTGTTGAAGGACTATGTTCTACTAACTGAAGAATGCCTTCTATTTCTTTCAAATTCTGTACATTTGCACGTTCATAAGCAATACAACTGCTAGGAACTGTACCAGTCAAACGCAGTTTGTTGAAAACATAAGTGAACTCCCAGCAATTTGGTATTCTGCGGTTGGGAGCGCTTTCTTTGCATTTAAGTCTTTCGTGATTATGTCTTTTACTTCATTTGATGTTACCAAGCGTATAAGTTCGGTTGATTGTCCTGGTTTTTCTAGGACATTTGAATTTCATTTTCTTCATCTTCTTAAGCGCATTAGCAAAAGTGTTAGCCTTTTCTTTATCAGTTTTGGCCTATCCACCCTTTGGTTTTCTTATGGGTGGTATGTGTACTCTCGGTTATTTCAATTGCCGTGTTGCTTGCCAGTGTTCGGTGTCAGCTGATGGTGTCAGACTTTCAAGGTATTCCTGGAATGAGTTGTTCTCGAGTTCTGTTAGGAATTCGTTCAGTTGTCTGACTGCTCGATTATAGTTAATTTTATCCTGTGGATGTCTTGACGTTTACCAGATTTTCCGAAGTCTTAATTTTTCTACTATTTTCCCCGAATGTTTATTGGATAGCCGGTTGTTTTTTGCTTCTGTAATTTTTGAGCTGAAGTTGCGTCCCAGGCAGCTTCTTGTATAAGTTCAGTGAATTTTTGTACTTCGGTTTCCAGTTCTTCCGTCGTTTTGAGTGAAAGCCTTAGATTAATCTGCATTTATTAATTCGTTGTAAAATGACAAATTTTTTTTGATATTGCAGTTTTGCTGCCTGTTCCTTTTCCTTTGTTTCAGAGTAAATGGTTACTATCAGTGGGCCATGCCAATCTTCTATAACTACGCTTGCTGCCTGGAGATATGTTTCTTCAACTTTATCCAGCGTATGGTGCTTAATACCATGTCGTATTATAACTGCTGCACCGGGTCTGGCCTTTCGCTCTGCGTTGGGATGAGCTGTGTTGTATGTTATGTAATGTATTTTGAAGCTGGTGCTAGATGTTAGATGGGATATAAGTAAAATATCGATTTTATGTAGGGCTAGAATTAATTCTATTTCACATTTGTGACTTGTGACACCGTTTGCGTTCCATAATGCTGTTTTGTATAATTGAGCCATTATTGTTTGGGTTTTGCATGGGTCATCTCTTCTCCGAGCTGTCTGATTTCTAGTTTCAATTCCAATATGGCTTGTTGTTGTTTTTCTATTTGCTGCTGTAAGTGTATATTTTGTTGTTGTAGGTAAGCATTTTGTTGTTGCAGGAGGGTTATAACTTATAATGTTATATTCTGGTTATTGTTGATGTAATTGTGGATATTGATTTTATTGAGGTTGTTTTGCTGCTGCTTGAATTTGGACACCATACAGCGTCCCTGGTTTGGTATAGCTTAGTAGCGGAAGCAAAATACACTATGACGCGGACGATAACTTGGGGATTCACCGGGCACCCCGAAGCCGGCATGAATTTTACAATTCTCACTAACACTATTCGAATTACTTTGAAACTAGGAACTTCCTTTTAATAGTTTCTTTTTTGAATTTGCAAAGTAGAAATTATTGTTTCACAAAAGGATTTCACAGCGACCTAGTAGATGGCCAGATTACCAATATATCAAAATTAGACGTTTCCCACTTATTGTTCCTCTCCTTTTTAATTCGTAATGCATTCTTATGAGAAATGTACACCATTCAATTTAGAGTTAATCACATTTAAATGCAATATTCTTTCAGTTAATCGATTTTATTGTTATATTATGTACACTTTCAAAATTACGATGCTTTAAACTAAAATATTACGAGTTTGTACTGCCGTTTAAGAAAAGTCATCCATAACTCCGACATAATTTGCTGATTTTTATATTAAGTTTATGGGTTCAGTTAAGCTACAAAGGCGATCGTGGGCTAGAGGTTAGCACGTTAGACTTCTACGCTGAAGGTGTTGGGTTCAATTCCCAGTATCAGAACATCGGATCTTTAACGGCTGTTCTCCCTTGCAAGGCAAATGCAAATTGGCATAGTAAATCTTCCTTCCAGTAGAAGTGTTTACACTTTGCGTGGTTTCCGAACCTACGTTATGCTGTAGGTCCTCTATGTCTGTGGCACTCTCAAAACGAGCTACCCAGGCATACGAAAGAAGATCGCTACGTCTCGTACGAAATAAAGCACGCTAAGAAGAAGCTACAAAAAAGGAATATCAAGATTTACAATCTACAACATTTGCCAAAATTAACTTTGTCGAACGTTCAAATGACAGATTATATCATATATCATGATGTGACTTGAGGCAAGAAGGTCAACTTGATCTTGAATCCGGTGTCGTATTATGAAATTCTTTCAGAGAAACGGCCATTATATTTAAAAAGTGCTATTCATAAATTCTCATAGATAGCTAGGTATAAAGCCAACAAGTTGGAATATTTAAATGCAAACTGGCGACTGCTTCCATAAGAAAGCATTGTAAATATTTTCGGGGACACCAATTTGATACAACACTTGCGCATGTATATATCTGCCTCACATTGGCAACTACGCTGGGTGCCTGTTTTACCGTCATTAACGTTATTTTTATACAGTTTGGTGCCACTTTGTAGCTTTATGTAATGGTGCCAGAATATCATCTTGTATAATTAAAATATATACACCGGGTGCCATGTGGTCATTAGGTATAGCGGGTGCCACATGATACAAAACTTATGTATATATATACAGGGTTTTCATTTGAAAACTTCCCACCTTGAATAACTCTTTAATTAGTAAACTTATCACAAATCGCCGAAACACGTCGATTTTAGTTTGGAGGGGGACATTTAATGACATATTCTAATCAGTTGGAAAACTTTCACCCCCACCCCCAACCACCCACACTCCAAAATTTTAAATGGCACTACCCCATGTGTGGTATATCATTTTAAAGGGTATTAAATTCTCAATCTTTTACATCAAAGAAAATTAAAATCGGCCGATCCGTTCGCGAATTAGAGACAAAAATGTATTTAATTTAAACATTTAATTTCTTTATTAAGTAATTCAACTTATCAAATTCTCAAACTGTATTCCATTGTTATTTTACTTATTATTATTGTTATTTAACGATAAGGCAATATAATTTCTTTATCATTGTGTTTATCTGTTTTCTTGTCTATCCTCATCTGTCTGACCATTCAAAATTTCAGATTATGTCAAACCAATTTCAAATTGAAACAAACGGATTAATATCAAGTCAGCAGAGCTATTTAATTTATAAATTTGTTTTATGCCGTAGTATTTTAATATGACATTAGTTGTTTCCAACTGAAGTCGAGAAGGTGTACTTTTAAAAATGGTTTACACTTTAGCTGAAAGGACAGAAATAATTTTGACTTATGGCCATGAAGATCAATGCGCTCGTAGAACTGCGGTTATTTTTAATGAGAGACATCGTGACAAAAATATTTCTCATCGATACGTTATCGACTTGGTGCAGAAATTTGTAGAAACTGGTTCGGTAAATAATAAGAAAAGAAATGAACCAAGAGTTTTAAATGAAGCCGCACACATTGACGTTCTGGGTCATTTTGCGATAAATCCAAGAACCTCGATTCCTACAGTTTCCAAGCAAACTAATATTTCCATTGGGTCCGTGCACAAAGTACTGAAATTGAACAAATTCTTTCCTTACAAAATTCAAAGTTATCACCAACTGAGCGAAGACGATAACGACAGAAGGATCGAATTTTGTGAGGAAATGACTCGAAAAATTCAAAATGACCCATCTCTGTTAAGAAATATTTGCTTCAGCGATGAATCCACATTTTTTTTGAATGGATCAGTTAATAAACATAACTGCAGATACTGGGACAATCAAAATCCGCATGTGTTTTGTGAGGGCCATACGCAGTTTCCTCAAAAAGTTAATGTTTGGGCTGGTATTCTAGGAAATGACATCATTGGACCGATTTTTATTGAAGGTAACTTAACTGGACCAAAATACGTTGATCTTTTAGAAAATAACATTGATCCGCTTATTACACAATCATTGGAAAATCAAGTTGACGCAGAAGAGAACATGATTCTTGACGAGCAGAATCTGTATTTTCAGCATGATGGAGCACCTCCTCATTACGTTTTATCGGCGAGGGAATTGTTGGATCGTCGATTTCCGGGAAAATGGATTGGTAGAAGAGGTGCTCTGGAATGGCCGGCACGATCTCCGGATCTCTCACCACTTGATTTTTTTCTGTGGGGTCATTTAAAAACGCAGGTCTACAAAACTCCGCCGGAAAATATTTATGAGTTAAGAAATAGAATTAACGAAGAATGCAGACGGATTACCCATGAAACATTTCAACGTGTACGAGAAGAATTTGAAAATAGATTATATTATTGCTTAAATAATAATGGCGCACAATTTGAATATTTGATAAATTGAATTACTTAGTATAGTACATTTATTTTGTAAACTCTTGTTAATTTATAAGCAGTAAAAGTTTATTTTGTATTTGATACTGTTGTAGTTAATTATTTGCAACTATCGTGTTCATAAAATGGAGATTTTTACAGTATCGATAGTGCTATGAACGTTTTGCAGTTGACCGTCTGGTTTAATACATTTTTGTCTCTAATTCGCAAACGGATCGGCCGATTTTAATTTTATTTGATGTAAAAGATTGAGAATTTAATACCCTTGAAAATGATATATCACACATGGGGTAGTGCCATTTAAAATTTTGGAGTGTGGGTGGTTGGGGGTGGGGGTGAAAGTTTTGCAACTGATTAGAATATGTCATTAAATGTCCCCCTTTAAACTAAAATCGACGTGTTTCAGCGATTTGTGATAAGTTTACTAATTAAATAGTTATTCAAGGTGGGAAGTTTTCAAATGAAAACCCTGTATATATATATATTGAGATGGTATCGCGTAGCTTAATTAATTATTTATTTATATAAATAAAGGATACATGCATATTAAATCACACCTAAGGGTTGTTTCTTTTGTGGAAGGTTTCTTTCGATTCATTTAGATACAGACTTGTTTCTTGTTAGATTGAAATTACAGTTGAGGCATATGCTATGGTGTTTAGCACAAAGAATGAGTTTACAAAAAAAGTAACCAACACAAGAAGATTTTATAAAGGAGACATCAGCTGTCTGGAAGGATTTTATTTGTAGCAGTTTGGAGTTCAGAGATGGACGAAAATTCTGGAGAGTGCAGTTAGTGATACTGAAATCAATTTGAGTGTTATAAGTGGCGTCAAATTATACTAACA